>BSSO01000159.1:0-43577 GCA_030267885.1 Mesembryanthemum crystallinum | reverse complement strand
TTGGGTTGATGATCATTTAGGGGTAATTGGGTGTTGTTGAGCATGTTAGCAAGGTTGGTGGTGTCCCCCATCCTAGTACTTGTTTTTTATTGAATTTTCATTCTATCTCTATCCTTAGTTACTTGTTTCCTTAGCTGTTAGTCTAATCTAGATCATCCTTTTTAATCAATTTTCATCCGGTTTAGATCGTTTAATCACTAGTAGCCTAGTGCTTAACATAGAGTCCATGTGGATACGATAACTTTTTACTACTTCGATAAACCCGTGCGCTTGCGGGTCTATCAGCACGACCCTATCTATCCCTAGTATTAGTCCACGCTTCAGACACAAGAATAAGCATTTACATACATAAAAGCTAGATGACCGTCAATTGGTCATGTAAATAAGTAGTTCTGCTTTTCAAATTCAGTTCAATTCAAATTATTTTCCATACAAATACTCCTAAACAAAAAAAGAAAATTTTATTGTCCATGAAAAAAATAAAATTTTTAGTTGAGAAGTGATCCTAGCCGTCGATGGTCCTTATAAGGAAGCAAGAGGAGAGAGAGAGAAAGGGGGAGTCCCATTGTTCGAAAGAATTCTAGGGTTTTTCTACAAAACTGCAACTTCAACTTCTCGCCTCTCTTTCTTTAAAACCCTCGTAAAACCCTCACTTCCTCCTCTTTCTCCTTCTTCACACTCACTCTCTCTCTCTCTTCCTCGGGTAAGCTCCTTTCTCTCTATGCTCTGCGATTAACCATTGATTCTTGACACAGAATCGTTTATGCAACTATTTCGAAGTATGTTGAATGATCAAGCATTTGATAAATATTTTTTCTGTAATTTTTCAGGTGAATAAACGAGGCTTGAAAAATGTTGCTTTTGTTCGAAACACCAGCGGGGTTTGCCCTGTTTAAAGTATTAGATGAAGGGAAGCTTTCACAAGTCGATGTATGAGCTTTTTCTTTCTTATGGGGTTAATTTGTCAAAATGTTTATGCAATGGGGAAATTGGTTTTTTCTGGGTAACTGAAGATTTTGTTTTTGCTTTGCAGGATTTATGGAAGGAGTTTGCGGTACCTGATTCCGCTAGAAAGGTAACCATTTAGAAACCCTTCATTGTTTTTGATTTTATGCGTTGGTTTTGTGCTTATTTATGGTGGAACATTGTATCTGTAGATATGGGTTTTGCATGCATGAATGTAGAATTGGATTAGGGTTAGGTTTTTATTGTGGAGAGATTAATGGGGTGTTGAAGATTTCTGATGTGTTTTTTTGGAGATACAAACATTTTAGGTGTTTTGTTAATGGTAGGCTTGTTCTAGAGATTGAAAGTAAAGAAGTTTTTTGATTTTTTCTTTAGGATAGTTTGCTGTTTGAGGTGAGTAGGAGTTTATACAAGTGCGGCTAATGAAAACCCAAAAAATGATAAACTTTAGCCCTAAGCCAGTTCCTAATTCAAACTTCTTGATTCAGAATGAACGATCAGAAAACCTCATTGTTCATGATATTGCCACCTCTTCTATTTCTCTGAAATAGAGTAAGCTTACTTCAAAGACCAAATATTAAATTTCTATTGGTCTTTTACCCGCATCTGATAATCTGGCAGACTGTTGAAGCGAGCCAAGAATGATAATGTTAATGTTCTGCGAAAGTGGTTTGTTCTATATGGAAGGCTTAATAAAAGGGACCTGGAAACTAGAAATAGGCACCTTGGTAGCTTGGTTGATTGTTGCGCAATCTTTGAATTATATTTTTTTCCCTATTGCTAATTTTGGTCGAAGTGACGAGCTTCAATGGTTTTTGGTAATCTGCATTATGCAATGTTTTTATGCTCTCGCCATGCCACTCCTTTACAGTTTTTTCTTTCTTTTCGGCATGTTATTTTGGCGTTTCTGTTTTTAAATTCTTATTTTTAAATGGGTTTGGTTTGTTGGAGCAAGAGTGATAGAGCAGGGCAAGAATACGTGCTTAGTCAGTACTCTCTGACTTCTTGAGTGGAACTATGCTATAGCTCCATGGCAGCTCTATTTTCACAACTCTACATTGTTTCTACTCCAAATATTGGAAGTAATTTCGAAATACAACTTAAAATGGTTGTCTCCAAATATTAGTGATTGGTTGACACGAACTTCTGAAATTGCTTCAGGTAGTAAAGCTGAAAGCTTTTGACAAGTTTGAAAACACAGCAGAAGCCTTGTCAGCAGCTACTCTTTTGATTGATAGCAAACCTAGCAAAGGATTGCGGAAGTTTTTGAAATCACATTGTAAGGGTGAGACGTTGGCTGTTGCCGATTCTAAACTGGGAAATGCAATCAAGGAGAAACTGGTTTGTAGACAATTGAATTGCGTATCCTTTTCTTTTGTAATATAGCTTTATATTGATCTAATATGCACATTCGGTTCTGGCCCTTTATGTAGCAAATTGATTGCGTTCATAGTAATGCTGTTATGGAGCTAATGAGAGGGGTGAGAAGCCAGTTGACTGAGCTCATCTCCGGCTTAGGTACTCAAGATCTGGCTCCAATGAGCTTGGGTTTGTCACACAGTTTGTCCAGATACAAGCTGAAGTTTAGTCCTGAAAAGGTTAACAGATTTCTCCTGGGAAAATTTTCTGAAATCATAGCTTTTCATTTTTCACATTGCTTATCTAATACAACACCTAATATTTTATAGGTAGATACAATGATTATTCAAGCTATTGGATTGCTGGATGATCTTGACAAGGAGCTTAACACATATGCCATGAGGGTCCGTGAATGGTATGGTTGGCATTTCCCAGAGCTTGCAAAAATTGTGCAAGACAACATACTCTATGCCAAGACAGTCAAATTGATGGGCGATCGTGTTAATGCCGCAAAGTTGGATTTCTCTGAGGTAAGAGTCCCTTTTTTGTGTAGACATTTATGTGTTGGATTGATCTGCCTTCTTTGGAGTTTAAAAGGTTAGATCACACAGCTAGTGTGCTATTGTTGTAGATTTGAAACCGATGTATGATATTAGGAATAAATGAAAGATACTGATGAGTGAAGTGGCCTTGCCTGAACTCTTGAGTCGTTTGGTTGGGTTTGTAATAATTTCAAGCTTATGTCATGCCAATGTAATTTCAATACTAATGATATTTGTAGTACTATTTTGGAGCTTAAAGTCTAAGCCAGGAACTATATTCTGTATATAGTTGTTGGTGACCTCAGGGGACAGGTAAGGTAATCGTTGTAACAATTTATGCCTCTTTTCTTTTATTGCAGGTATTACCTGAGGAGGTCGAAGCAGAACTTAAAGAGGCTTCCATGATTTCTATGGGAACTGAAGTTAGTGAGCTTGATTTGATTAATATCAAGGAGCTCTGTGAGCAAGTTTTGTCTCTAGCAGAATATAGAGCTCAGCTTTATGATTATCTAAAAAGCAGAATGAACACAATTGCCCCAAATTTGACGGCTCTTGTTGGTGAGCTCGTTGGTGCCCGTCTTATTGCCCATGGTGGAAGCTTGATAAACCTTGCAAAGCAGCCTGGGAGTACAGTTCAAATCCTTGGAGCAGAAAAGGCCCTCTTCAGGGCCCTGAAAACAAAGCATGCAACCCCCAAATATGGACTTATTTATCACGCTTCCTTGATTGGTCAAGCAGCTCCTAAACACAAGGGCAAAATCTCTCGTTCTCTTGCAGCAAAAACTGCACTGGCAATTCGTTATGATGCTCTTGGAGATAATCCAGACAACTCTATGGGTCTTGAAAATAGAGCCAAGGTAACAACTTGCAGTACTTGTAGTTTCAACTCAGAATGTGTAGTTTCAACTCAATACTCTTTGAGATGCATTTATGTGACCTGAATTTCGTTCCTAAACATAGCTTGAAGCACGATTAAGAAATCTGGAAGGCCGAGAGTTGGGTCGGTCTGCTGGATCAGCCAAGGGAAAACCAAAGATTGAAGTGTATGACAAGGACCGTAAAAATGGAGCATTGATTACTCCTGCTAAGGTATTCAGTCCCTTCACTCCCCCTCCTCCCCTCTTTATTTTTCTTCCCTTTTCACCTATTATACAACCTAGGTCCACTGGTATTGAGTGAAATTAAACTTCTCTTGTATCTTCTGCAGACTTACAATCCTGCGGCTGATTCCATCATTGGAAAGAAGGATACAGTGGTACCAATGGAAGAGGAGGTAAAGGTTACTGATTCAGCAAAGAAAGAGAAGAAAGACAAAAAGAAGAAAAAGAAGGATTCTGCTGTAGAAGATGGCGTCGTTGCCAATGGTGGGGACGCTAATGACGGTGAGGAGATTGCTAAGAAAGAGAAAAAGAAGAAGAAGAAGCATGCTGAGAATGGAGATAATGCCGAGGCCAAGGATGTCCCAGCAGAAGCCGATGGTGAAGAGACGGCAAAGAAAGAAAAGAAAAAGAAGAGAAAGCATGCAGAAGCTGATGAGGTAGCTGAGCCAGTAAGTGACAAGAAAGAGAAGAAGAAGAAGAAAAAGAAGAGTGACGATTGAGATGTTTGTGGTAAGGTTAAATCAAACAATTTTGGCTTAATGTCCGAACAATAGCTCGACATTCTTCCGTGTGTAATTTTTACTCAGTCGAGCTTTTGTTAATGTTTTCGTTTTTAGCTTTAGAGTAGTTGATATTATAAATGTCAAACAATCTTTGGTCTGAGGAGGATTATTGCAAATGAGGTATAATCTGTGCTTATATTTTCATTTTTTGTGATGTACCAACAACTTGTACTCCTCCAATGACCCAATTCACATCTTGAACTCTTTACTTCCTTAGGATGTTTAACTTGAGTAGTGTTCTACTTCTACCAGTCTTTTGTAGTAGTAATTGTGAATTTTTACGTGGTTCAAAGGGGAATTCGATTTCGATTTCGATTAATCAGTTTTGTCATTTGAGCATTTGCAGACTGCAATATTCCGTTATGAATGTAGGTAAGCCTAAACTAGTTTGCATTTTGACAATGTTAGTACTAATTTAATGTTGTTTACTTTAGTTGTTGCAACAATGGTCCCCTGGTCTTCTCAGTAAATGCGTGTACAGAGACTCCCGAGTGCGTATCTTGTCCATCCAGTACAAGAGGAATTGGAGGCTGATATTGGCACTTGACTTGATTCATGGCTTAGTCATGTCTCCCATCTACCTCATTGTTGGAACCATAATGAGCTCCAATGAGTGAGGTGAGGCATCACTCAGGTCACTGCCTGGCAGCAGCAAGGGCATCGTGTGGCGGCGTCGCTGGTGCTGGTGACAGCCATACGACAGTCGTCCTTGCTCGACGCTGCGCAAGGGTTACTCAGAATTGAAATGCAATTTGTTTCTTTTTTCTTCCAGGCAAATGGATATGGATTGGAATTAGACGCTGTTGTGGAGTTTTGTGTTTCAAAATTTGATTTTTTTGTCTTGGGATGCAATGCATATGGTGGATACTGGTGCATCATCCAAAACCCTATTTAGAAGTAAAAAGTTGGTAGAAATCGTTAAAACTTGATTTCAAAACTAGCTGTAGATGGATCTCAACGCTAAAAATAGCTGAGAGATGAAAAACTATATGGAAAGTTGAAAGTTGTAACTAAAATTAAAAAGCTGGCTGAAATTAGGGGTGTAAACGAGTCGAGCCGAACCGAGTATTGATGTGCTCGTGCTCGGCTCGTTTATTAAACGAGTATCAAATTGGTGCTCGTGCTCGGCTCGTTTATTATCGAGCGAGTTTTGACCGAGTTTGTTCGCGAGTAGCTCTCGAGTACACCGATTTTTATCGAGTATATGGGTACTTAAACGAGTAGTGGGGTGCTCTTACTCGGCTCGTTTATTAAACGAGTATCAAATTGGTGCTCATGCTCAGCTCGTTTATTATCGAACGAGTTTTGACCGAGTATGTTCGCTAGCCGCTCACAAGTGTATCAACTCGTTTACAGCCCTAGCTGAAATTACCAAATATAACATTAAGGGTATTTTTGATATTAGTTTCTACCAAGCTTTGATTTATTCTTTCATAATTCTTCTCTCCCCGCCCCATCTTGTTTCACTTTTGCCTTTGTCTCCAAACTTTCGAGAAGTGGAAATGAGTTTAGAAATAGAAGAAGAGGGGATGGGGGAGAAGGAATGTTAAGAGGACAAGTTAGTAATAGTTCCTGGACCAAACTTGCCTCTAGAATCAAATGTGAGTAGTTGGTAAGGATTTCACTATTTAGAAATGTTAGATAAAACATCTAGAACTGTTTTTTCTTCTTATTGTCTTCTTTCCCCTGTTTTTCTCATGTCATATTTGTGGGTCGGGTGATTGAAGACAATTGATGATAATGGATTAAATGGTAGGAAATTTGAAAATGACTTTTTTTTTTTTAAAAAAAAAGGTGTCATGACTCATATCTAGAAATTAGACAGGGACATCAATGAAGTTTTTAGAGTATAGATCTCAATTAGTTCTAGCAGCAAAGTTTCTAGAAGTTGCAATGAATTTAGATTAGCAATTGGTTTATAATTCTAAGTATTTGATTTTCTTTTAGTAGGTCATGCAAAAGGATAGTTGATATGGTATACAAAACAATAAAAATTCATGCTTCCTTATTTTCTTATTTATTTTCAAAGTGTTTTTAGCCTTTTAGGTCAGGATAAATACTAACTTACCTTACAAGTAAATATGCAGTAATATTATCTTACTAATTTTTAAGCAAAAATAAAATATGAAGGGGGAAAAACCTAATGATTTTCTGGCTCATCAGTGTTCCATCTATGAATGTTGGGTCAACATTATTTATGGACCCTAACGGCTACTGTAACCAAATAAAGATAATATTCAACCTGTGAATACCTGCCTAAACATGTCCAACCATGAGCCTTGTACATGGTTTGGATAACTTGCCAAACTAAATTGAGGAACAAGTTTAAGAGATGCGCCCATCCAACTAAGAAACTGTGTTTTAAGAACCATATTTTTTGATATGTTCTTTACTCGACACTCAAGGTCATGCAATCACCTATGTGATCCCCTTGATAAGGCTTAATCTCAACAATAACTACACCATTTATCAATTCAAACTTTTATATGAAATTTTACTAACTGATAAGTGATTAGTGTCACACAAGGAATTTGTCAAGAAAACACAACCAAATGATAAGGGGTAACAAAATAAGTGAGCTTGGTACAATTAGTAATCATGATATATACAGTAATTATTAGTCAAGGCTGAAGGAGTGCTATATTCTTGCTAGAGTAGAATCATTTTATCACTTTTGTAGATCTTTGTGGATTATTACCCTAAGTTTTGGAAAAGATAAAATAAAATTTGTTGAGCAGTTAAAAAGTGTCTCATTTTTTTAACTGGGGTGGAGTGGTTGGAATATTTTTTGAAGGTAGTATATACTCCTATGTAACAATTCCATAAGGACTTCTAATTTCTATTTGTTAAACAAGACTTCCAATAACTTTAGTTTGTTAAAATGGCTTAATGTCTACCAAGGTCGGGTGTTCGAATCCCGCCTTGGGTATGGAGCAGCTTTAAATCCCTTGGCCAGCTGTCCCACCCTTTGAGGTGCCTACAAGCCAGCGCGGGGAATAGTCACTGTTGTCGACGGTGGATACCCTTGGTTGTGAACCAAAAAAAAAATGGCTTAATGTCTCACACAATGGCGCTTTGAAGTTGAAAGATGCATTGATGACAATACTAAAGTAGTATACACATGCAAAAGTTTATATGCATTGTTGTAATTAATATAGTTTCTTTCGTCTTGCCAAAAAAAAAATATCTTCTAAGATGAATAGTTTACCTCTTTAAAAGTCAAAGTTATGGTACTGAAAATGTGTCCTTTAGTGTGTAAAAGTTAGGAGCTGGTCCGTGTAAGAGACCAAGTCTATACAAGATCTACTCTTAGTAATCATATTGTGTCTTCCGCTTAAAAGCAGGATTCAGCTTGTAAACTCCACTTTTCTTGTAGCTAAAACCTTTTACTACTAATGTTTAAATTTGTGGCTATTATTTCATATATCTAGAAAAATAGTATGAATGACAACTAATATCGGTCGATAAGAACAAACCCGATACCGGATAAACAATCCCGATAGTTTTCCATCTTTTCTTATAACTCAGTTTATAGAGAAAGTATAACAAAATTAAATAATAGTAGAGAATACTTAGGTTAATTATAAATTTCATTTTTTATATTTTCAAAATAATCCTAACATCATGGAATGGGGAGTAAGTAACTAAAATTAGAAAGATTCTAATAAGGTAGAAGAAGTCAAGAAGACATTGTCCAATTCTAACAATATTTATTTAGGATACTATAAGTACAATTTTATAGGTTATTATTGGGTAACCTAAGAGAAAGAACAATTAGTAATTAAAAAAAGAAAAGTGCAAAATTGCGTCAATACATGATGTTAATCAAACAAAAATTCTGGCATTAGCTTTGCGAGACAGCATTATTATTCATTAGTGTCACATCAATCCACCTGTTATACAGGAAACATAAGAAGGGTAAAAGGAAAGATATTGTATGATCAAAATCATTAATTCCCAAATCTGAGTTTAGAGAGTGAGCTTATGTCTCATTCATATCATTTTTTTCCTTTTTTTCCCCCTTTTCTCTAATACACTCAAATCAAATCTAATAATTAAATGGATCATTGTTGATTGGATTTTGTTTGCTAATTATACTTAATTAATCTCTTCAGTTTATATATTATTGAGAGAAATTTTTGCATTGGTAAAATTTCATTTATTAGGTGCTCTTAGTTTTGGTTTGAGCTATGCTTGGCAAAAATTAGTTGATAAGGTGCTTCATAAGGTAGTAGCTGCTCAAAGAATAGTTCAAAATTATTGCAAAGTAAAACAAACTAGCTGAAAAGTTAGTTTATGTAAAAAGCCTATCGGAATAGCTTCTCAAAATTAGCTGAAAAAGTTCAAAATTGTGAATTAAAAGATGAAAATAGTTGGATAAATTGTTTCGTTGCTGAGAAAATAAAAAACTAGTTGATAGTTGAAAAGGTAACTGGAGCTGAAAAGGTAACTGATTTTTTCCAAACACAGCCTAAATATACCTTTTGTGTTGAATGAATTTTGAATTCCAATGTCATTTATGTGATAATTACCAATTCTTGAAAGTAATTTCATTAATAAAGTGGCATGTCCTAAACTCCTAACATGGTGACAATTTCCTTAATTAAAAAACCAAAGTGATGCCTTTTATTGTTAGAAGTTGAAGTGATGGCTTGTTTTGTTAGAAGAAATGTTTTAGAATTCTAATTTGGGCTATCCAATTATTTTGCTCCAAGTTTCATCAATCAATCAATAAAACATTAAGGTGTTATTAAAAATTCTTCAATTTTAAAATTTTATGGAAAGCTATGGATATGGATCAATTGTAAGTCCATGATTAGCTTAGTTTATGTATAAATTCATATCAAATGTAGGATCTCAAATCCAAGTCCCAAAAGCACGATTTTTTACCTGAATAGTTTAGGCAAAATTAAAATGAAGAAGAATGAACAAAACTAAGCAACTAAAAAAATAATTGTAATTAGTATCGGTGTAGTACTCTTAACTATAAGTACTAATAAGAAATCGTCGTTAGTTTTTATGGTGCGAATTGGTCCCATTCACGCAATTTACGAATAACTTTTCAAACGGTCATTCTTTCAATAGTATTTTGAGTAAAATACGCTAAACTTTGAAGCATCACGAGATACGGGCGCTTGCAAAAGAATGTGTAAATTGTTGATAAAAGTAGTGTCGTTAGTTCCTTTAAACTCTACTGTTTTGAGTAAATTACGCTAAACCTTGAAGTATCACGAGATACGAGCGCTTGTAAAAGAATGTGTAAATTGTTGATAAAAGTAGTGTCGTTAGTTCCTTTAAGCTCTACTGTTTTGAGTAAATTACGCAAAACCTTGAAGTATCACGAGATACGAGCGCTTGCAAAAGAATGTGTAAATTGTTGATAAAAGTAGTGTCGTTAGTTCCTTTAAGCTCTATTGTTTTGAGTAAATTACGCAAAACCTTGAAGTATCACAAGATATGAGCTTTTGGAAAGGAATGTGTAATTTGTTGTTGTCGTTAGTTCATTTAAACTCTACTTAACTAACTACTAATGTAGGTGTTCAAGATATCCTCAATTTAGGATCATAAACATTCTTGTATAGTTTGGAGTAAATGACCAACTCAATTATATGTCCCATGAATCTAAATGGTGACCTCAGACCTCGACATTTAGGCTCCAAATTGAACAGAGCTAAACTGAATGGATATTGAATAATAGTAATATGTGAGTTGCATAAGTAAGTTGACTTCAATGCAGTATGAGAAATATGAATCCATAGCCTTAGTATAAAGTCTAAATAATTTATCGACACACTTCATGAGCAGTTTATGAAGTAGGTCATCCATTTATATCAATACAAAATTTGTTAAAACACAAACAATATTCCCGTGTCCCTTCTCATTGCAACATGGCAGTCACATTATGCTGATGTGACACTGATGACATGTAAACCCAAGGGAGAAAATAAAAACGGCAAATGGTCATGTGCCCAATTTGGATACTCAAGGTCCACTCCCTCGAGTACAAATTTTATTTTTTGTTGTGATTTTTTTCAATATATCCATAACTAATACTTATACTAACGGTGGTGCACCTGAGTGCTTCTAATGGAACACTTAACAGTAAGAATGAATTATTATTATTTTTTTTAAAAATTTCCTGGAATGGTAGTATGGAAGTCACCTAAAAGGCATTAGCATAGTGATGAACAAACAAATCAATACATGTAATATCATATTCGAATTTCGAACTTTCTAACGTATCTTAAAAAATGAAGTTACCAAACTTGAATAGACAATCCGCCATCCAATCCGCAAATCGGTTACGCTTTCACCAACCATAAGTAGTAGTGATTTTTATTTAGAAACAAAAGAAGAAGAAGGAAAGAGAAAACATGAGTACATAGGTAGTGAATTTCTTTTGTGAGTGGTAGAAGTTGCCAATCAAAAGATTGAATACCATAGCCAGCCCTCCACTTCAGACTTTGTTTGGAGAGAAGTTTTACAGAGAAAGAAGTGAAAGAAGGCTACACTATAGAAAGAGAGAGAAAGAGAAAGAGAAAATGGTTTGACTTAGGTGGTGTTAAGTTAATAGCATTATTCATCTCCCACCCACCCACACATAGATTTCCACCGGCCACCCATCGGCCTCTCTCTCTCCTACTCCCGGCTGTCGGAATCTCTTCTTCCTAATCCCAGAAAAAATTTGACACAAACAAACATACCCTTGACAAAAACAAGGAGAAAAAACCCTTTTGCTAAGTGCCCAATTTTCATCAATCAAAGGGAAAGCTCCAAGAAACACAAAGTCAATCAATCAATCAGCCAAAAGGGTTTCTTTCAGTGCTCAATCTTTGCTAAGGTATGTCTTTGCCCTCACTGAGTTAACAGTAAATCTTAGCTTTTTTATGGTCCTTTCTTGTTCTAGTGATTTTTATGCTTTTGCCATTGTTGGGTTTCAGTTGTTAATGTCAAGAATTTTGGGGGTGAGGGTTTCTGGGTATAGGCGAATTGGTGATTTTATGCTCTAGATCGTTGGATTATGTTGAGAAATGAGGGTATTTGGGTTTAGTAGAAGATGGGTTGTGTGTTTGGGAAAGAGAGTTCAGCTGCTTCAGAAGCAAGGGGGAGGGATGGGAACAGAGGGAAAGACAAGGATGGGGGTGTTGAATCTGGTAGGAGTGTGGATTTGCCCGTTGCGGATGTAGTGGCGGGATGGGAAGCAGCGAAAGATGGTGAGAATGGTGCTGCTGAGGTGAGTGATGGTGGGAACAACGACAAGAAGAAGGAGAGGAAAAGGGATGGGGAGGACGGGGAGGAAGACGGGGAAGAAGCAGGAAAGGCGGGCAGAAGTCAGAAGCCGAAAGGAGAGAGGAGGCGATCAAAGGCAAATCCGAGGTTGAGCAATCCTCCGAAGCACTTACATGGTGAGCAGGTGGCTGCTGGATGGCCTTCCTGGCTCTCAGCGGTTGCAGCTGAAGCAATCAATGGTTGGGTTCCAAGGCGAGCTGATACTTTCGAGAAGATTGATAAGGTGGGGCTCAAATTTCATTCTATTTGTTGATTTCTTAAACTGGCTTAGTGTGGTAATGATGCATTGTTTAGAATTTGGCTTGAGCCTCTTGTGGAATTTTCTTTCGATGCATGCTGCTTGCAATCAATGCTGATTTCGTTTTGTTTGTCAATGATAGATTGGGCAAGGAACATATAGTAATGTATATAAAGCCAGAGATTCAGTGTCTGGGAAAGTTGTTGCATTAAAGAAAGTTCGCTTCGACAACTTGGAGCCAGAAAGTGTTAAATTTATGGCCAGAGAGATTTTGATCCTCCGGAGACTTGACCATCCCAATGTTATTAAACTTGAGGGTTTGGTAACTTCAAGAATGTCTTGTAGTTTGTACTTGGTGTTTGAGTACATGGAGCATGATTTAGCTGGACTTGCTGCGAGCCCTGATATTAAATTTACAGAGCCACAGGTTAGTGATAGTCCTTTTTTTTTTTTTTTNTATGTAATCTGTATGTAGACAGGCCTTTTGAGTCTATGAGCTCATGTCATATTCTAATCTAGTTTGATCATATTGCAGGTGAAATGTTATATGAACCAACTGATATCTGGACTTGAGCATTGTCACAACCGTGGTGTCCTTCACCGTGATATCAAGGGTTCAAATCTTCTTCTTGACAACGGAGGAATACTTAAGATTGCGGACTTTGGATTGGCTACTTTCTTTGATCCAAATAAGAAGCATCCCATGACAAGTCGTGTTGTCACTCTATGGTATCGAGCGCCAGAGCTTCTTCTTGGAGCAACTGATTATAGTGTTGGCATTGACCTGTGGAGTGCTGGTTGCATCTTAGCGGAGTTGTTGGCTGGAAGGCCTATCATGCCTGGTCGTACTGAGGTAAATCTTAAGCTCTTTATCTTGTTTATGTGAGCTCGTACTGAGGCTTTTATAATTGTCTTTCAGTTATCCTATTTCAGTTATTATTTTAGCCTGGTTTGCTTTGTGACAGATGTTTCAACTCTATTAACCATTTTAAATTGAGCTTTCTAAAATGGCATTGTAGTACTTGTTTACCGTTTTCTCTTGAATGTTAGAGTGCTTTATGTTATTTTTAGCGAATCTATTATGGTGCTTTGGTTAAAATGTAAATCACCTCATGAGTTCCGTGGAACTTTTCTACTTATGGCCTCAGAACATCTTTGATCCTTACTGATTAGAACTTAAGGATACTGAAGGATCTTCATCTTCTTGGAAGAAAGTTGAAGCAGAAATATAACCTCTTTTAGTTAATTGATGCCATAGTAGACCTTCATGTTATTCCTTATGTTAACCCAAGTCAGCCAACTGCTGATGCTAATGGCTCTTACTTACTGCCATCACGCATCTGATAATACTATTCTTTATTGTAGGTGGAGCAACTACATAAGATATATAAGCTATGTGGTTCTCCTTCTGATGAATATTGGAAGAAATCAAAGTTGCCAAATGCAATGTTATTTAAGCCACGAGAGCCGTACAAAAGATGCATAAGAGATACTTTTAAAGACTTTCCGCAGTCAGCATTATCTTTAATCGATACTCTTCTTGCAATTGACCCAGCTGAGCGCAAAACAGCAACAGATGCTTTAAACAGTGATGTAAGTTTTTCATTCTCATGACATGAACTTTTCATTTGATTCTGTATGATGTCTGATGAGCTTCTGTAAATAGGGTAGAGATGTTAGGTACTGGTATAATGTAGTTATGGAACTTGAATATGATAGTTTCGGTCGATTTCAAAAGTTTCGACATCCGACCTCTCCTATGCTACCGTGTCCTGATCAATTTGCTGCCTCTAGGGTAAGATCAATGTTCATTGAACATGAGACCTTTCTTCAGACTAAGGGTTACTGGAGAATGTTTTCTTCTGGCGGTTCTTTATCCTGAAGTGTTGTCAGTTTGCGTTTCATGCTTGGGCAGTTGGGTTGGCTATAGGTTTGGAGGCTGGGGCTCTGAGGAGATTTAAGTTTTGTACAGATGGTAGTTTTTGTTGCTTATAATGGGTCAATAAGAGATTTCTGAGTAAGTGGCCATTAGGGTTTTATCTGGTTACCTGTGTGCTCTCTGTTTCTGGAATAGTAACTGGTTCATCATCGTGAACCCCGTAAGAACCATCATGCTAGCTTTGACAATAGATATTTGAGCTATTACCTTTAGGATGTGTGAAACTTCAAATTTTTCTTAAAAACTCATGTATCCTTATTTCTATTCAAGTTTTTTTCTTGCATTGTACATGTGTGGAGACTACAGATCATTGCTAGTAGCTTTTGAGTTAATTGCTTTTTTGGGACTATATCTGATATACCATGCACAGTTCTTTTTGGGTTTTGAGATTAGCTCCATTGTGATATTCTCATTTCATGAATTTTTGCGTAAGTTGGCTTGTAATTGTTAGAAAATTAATACTCACTTGCTCCCTCTCCCTTATTTGGCTACATTATGCATCCTTCATCTACCATTAAGTTAGCCTAGAGAATGGTGTATTGTGATTGCTATTGTCCTATTTTCCATCCACATTTCCTTTTGGTTTGTAAACAATGAGCCATGTGAAGTTTTTTTATTTTTTATTTTTTAATTTTCACTAGAAAGTTGTGGATCTCTGTTGAGTTTTCATGGTGCCTAGAATTGAAACCAGACACCAATAGATCAACTTTTGTTTCATTTCTCTTTCCTAAAACTAGAAGCGTACAAAATTTCACATATTTTTACTCATCGACCAACCAAACCAAGCATTTACCCGTTAGATGGTATCATTCAGAATATCTTTTTTGTCAATAGAAATCTACTCTCCATGCAAGAAAGTTCCAACTATGTTGATGGAACCTTCCCCTTATGAATTGAGAGATGGACAATAGGAATGAAGAAGAGAAATGGTTCAGTACACGTGGAGGAATACATATAATAAAAAAGCATGATCAGGAATCAAACACTGGACACCTCTGATGCAGGAGCATTCGGAACAACCAGAGGACTCCTGTTAGGCGACGAGTTACTTAAGATTACTTGGGCAACAAGGAGTGCAACTTTTGGCAGATTTGGACGTGGATTTAGGCTGATTCTCTATTAGGTTTAGGAGTGTTTTATTTAGTTTCCTTATTATGATAGGATTTAGGTAAGATAAAATGAAATCAGATTTGTTAGTTTCCTAAAGCCATTAGGGCTCTTATGTTAGTTTCTGATTCAAGTAGAGATCTATTTATTATCTTTTAATTTTTCAGATTTTTATTAGATGTTTCTAGAGATTCTCGTGCACTATAGAAGCACAGATTAGAGATTTTTTTCAACAGAGTGTGATGATTAATGAAAGAGAGTTTTCTCAAAATTTTTAAATCAGTGATTGATTTAAAAGCCCGTTAATTTCAGTGATTGGCTAACACCCTTCGATTCAGTGATTGAATTGAAACCTTAAGTTTCAGAGATTGGCTTAGAACCCTAGTTCTTGTTGAGTTAAATTTGAGTGATTCATTTATTTCACAAGTCCATATCCTGATTATTTTCGTTTCATTCATAAATCCACAAAAAACTCGTAATAACCTGTTACCCCAAAGAAAGAAAAAGAAAAAAATGATGAAGGCATTTTGGGCTTTAGTGTCCTACTCAAGAATGTTCAGGTGAGAGTTTTTGGCTCACAGAAACATGTTTTGGAGTAAAGATAGCTGAGGAACTTCAAACAAATATCTCTTAGCTATAATGTCATCCAAGGAGAGGAAAGTTTGAAATTCTGGCTTTTCTTTTCTTACCTAGGGATAGAGTGTTAAATATGTAATTGGTGTCTTCTTGGGATTGACTTTGTCTGATGTACAAAATATGAGGGGGAAATTTTGGACATTAATAACTCTTGATTGTAACTATTGCAAAGAGAGGGTGCTTTGATATTCATGCTTAGAGTTAAGGGAGATGAGCCCAAAATTTCAAGTAGTTTTTAAGTAGACAAGGTAAAAGTATATTAATGAGTGTCAATAGTACAAGAGATGAGGACTGGGTATACTCTATAAAGAAGATCATTACAAGTTGCCTACCTTCCTAGACCGTGGTATAATATCACATACTTAAAGTCCTAACGTCCCTACTGCTCTAGATCATAAAGAATTTAGGCAAGTAACTTCTCCCTTCATTTCACAATATAAGGAGCACAACTTTCGAAAAAGTATTTATTGTTATTTTTCCCACTTTACCCTTCCCAATCTTGATATTTACTCATTTTTATCTCCATTGTGGCATTTAAAGACTAAGGCTATCTTCACTCTTTGACAAGTGAAATGTGCAATCATGGCTTGAAGGAGCAGTATGATATTTTTCTAAGCGCTTGCCTGGTTCACATTGGAATTAAAATTCTATGGGAAGTAGCACAATATAGGAATTATATTCCTTGTAGGGCAGATAGGGGGCATAAACTGCCGGGGTTGGGGGGGTGGATTGATTTAAAAGGTAAAATAAGAGGGTGGAGGTGGGTATTAGAATGTGGTGGAAGGAGGAAGGAAGAAAGGTGTGTGTGTGTTTGGGGGGGGGGGGGGAATAATTCACACTCTTTCTCCGTTCTCCTTCACCACATTTTATCACTCCCCCCCTCCCCATCTTCCACCTTTCTATTTTACCATGTTGTTCACTCCATTTGTCATCCCCCTAATTTCTCCAAAGTCCTAGCATGCCCTTGGGCAAACTAGGAAGTGCTCTAACAGTTTTGGTTGTCAACAATAAAATTGACACGTCTAGATCTACTTACCCAGGGTAGGGCTAACCGGCTAAGTCAGCAATTACCTAATTTCAGAAGTTCTACTTCCCCTATTTTGCCCAGTTGCTGCCAATCAAACATCAAATCTAATTGCTACTGTTTGCAAATTGCACTTCCCAGATGAAATTCTTGCCAACCAAATGGCTACTATTTGTCCAGTTGTTTTACTGAAAAATAGCTTCCTTTTTTCCTAAGTAGACACAGTTTATCCAGATATGGTTTGTTTAGCTTATATTGCTTTGTGCAGTTCTTCAATACTGAACCTCGTGCTTGTGATCCATCAACACTGCCAAAATATCCACCAAGCAAGGAGATGGATGCGAAGCGACGTGATGATGAAGCTCGCAGGTCAGTACTCAATAATCTTTATATATTTTGTTGTGATATTCAAGGGTTAGCGATATTGAAAATTGAGTATTTTGGTGTACCTTGTTGAGGGTTCGATTCTTATTGCCTTGCCTTGCTACTTTTAAATATAAATAAAAATAAAATAAACATTGTAGTCAATTGATCATTGGAAAGAAAGCTCCTATCTATGTTTAGTCCATTTTGAAGCTTCACATCAGTTTATTTGAGATATATAGTGAGTTTTAAACTTCTCACCTACTGAGAGTTGTTCTGGTGCAGTTGACTATAATTATTGGAAAATCAGGTCATCAAACAACATAAATAGTTGATTAAAATATATTTATATGGTATTAGTATGCTTGGTATATTTATTCACTTGGATATAATATTTTTTTGGTTAGTTTGTACTTTGTGTATTCCCTTTAGTATCCACTGACTTTCGGAATCATTTTCTCTTGGTTGCTTGCCGCTATCTAATATTGACATTTCCATTAGATTCCTTGACTAGTAAAGATAGTTAGCCCTTTAGTATAAGATTCAAAATTGTACCAAAAGGACTCCGTTGTATTTAATCAAATTCCAACAATGGTTTATACTTGTATTGATTGATAGATGGAACTTTGAGCAAAGTAATTGTACAACGTAGATTAGATTTGGCTTGAATTATGAAACTTATTTATTTTAACTTGAAAACGTCATTCATGGTTTTTTAACAAGCCACTTGCTTTTGTGTGGGATCGGGCGGTTTACTCGGCCTCTATTTAGGCCAAGGCTGTAGGGGCTTTTAAGGGGGTAATCCTCACTTATATTCAGCGATATTACCGATATTGGGGTAATTTGTACTTGGTGATTCTTTTTGTACCTAGTTCTCTGTGGAAAATTGATTTTCATTAAAAAGCAGGTCGCCTCAAAGATATTAAGTAAACCTCAAGTCATCTAGGTGAAATAACCCAATACCTCAGGTCACCAGACTGAATTCTTTGGAAATAGGGGAGCACTGACAAGGCACATAAAAAAGCAGCCAAGATTTTCTTGGTGACCTAATTAGAAGGCAAAGGTCAAGTTGGACATTTGGATATATCTGAATATGACTAAGATTGGCTTGCAAGAAATAGTGTGGATCTGTAAATGTTTTTGAGTGTAGGCTAAATAATGAAAAAGGAGGTTCATAAAAGAGAGAAAGGTTTTGGGATAATCCTATGAGCTTCCTTCTCCCATTCCCCCTCTGTAATCCTAGAGCCTCTGTCAGTCTCTTCTACCATCCCATGTGTGAAGTTAATGAGAATACCTGCTCGTCTACAGCATCAGAACCAGAAAACTCATATTGTGTCATCCCCTTCTGATTGGACAGTCTAATTTACCTAGAAGCCTCCAATTTAACATGCATAGTAGTCTCTAAAATTTGGTTCAAGCAGGACGGTTGCAGATTGCTTCTTTATACCTGGGGCCTGTTCATTTCATATTGTGCAGTATAATTAATATGCTATCTCAGATCTGCTAACCTGCCAACACTTCAATTAAGCTGCTTCAGTAATTGGGCTTATATCCAGCTACAAGTGTAGCTGTATCTGCTAGTGTCTCATCATATCTCCAGCTAACCATCTGGCCCATATATTCATTGGTTTCTTGAATGTACAACATGTCTCGTGCCAATATGTCTTGTTATTTGCATTTCTTCTGCTGTTATGTCCTCTTTAAGTTAATTGATGCTGATGCCAAGTTCTTTTCCCTCTGCAGGTTAAGAGCTGCTAGCAAAGCACAAGGTGAAGCTGTGAAAAAGACTCGAACACGTGATCGTCCCCGGCCAATGCCAGCTCCTGAAGCTAATGCAGAGCTTCAAGCTAATATTGATGTATGTGTGCTATATTCCCTTTTCCTGTCACCTTGTGAACTAGTGATTTTTATACTTGGGGGATTCAGTGCCCACTCTTCCTGCTTGTTAGGCTTAGCTCAACATGTGTAACCAACCTTCAATATCTAGCACTCACTGGACTGGGTTCTCAAAAGCAACCAAAATTGTCGAACTGTGTATATCAAACTGGGTCTGGGAGCATGATGTGATAAGAGTTTTCAGACTAAAACCTAGTTGCATACCATGGAGAGATGAGTCAGATGGTAAGACAAAGTGGTCGAAAACTTGAGAAGTGTAAAAATACCTTGTTCACCTCCACGACTCTTTTCCATTTCCACATTGATCCCACAAACTAATTGTACTTTTTCACATTTTCGAGACAAGAAAATGATGATTTACTAGCTACTAGAAACAGTTTCCAAGAAGAGACATTAGGTAACATTTGGGCTAGGAGCAGCTGTGACGTTTACAGGTTATACCAATTATGAGGTCCAACGAAATTGGGGCAACTTGTATTGAGGACATCTTGTCCTCTTCTGCTGTACTTTTGACACTTATGTTAATATACTTTTTCTTTATTTGAAAAAAGGAAAGAAGAAATTAGGTAACATTGCTTGGACTCCTTATAATCATGGATATTGGATGAGATTACTGTCTATAGGACTTGAGTAATTCGTGTGCTTCAAATCTGGCACATAATATACACCAGTAGCCAACAAGTTTTACTCCCATTTACATATAGCATTTGTCATCACATTCACTCTCACTGTTATGTCAAGTTGTAGCCTCGGGCTGTTGATTGTTATGACTTGATTAGAGCTGAAAGTGAAAGGCTAAAAAGCTTTACATGTTCATGTCCTGCCTATGAGCTCTCCCCCTACAGGCATGAGAGGGTGAAATATTTTTGTTTTCAGTTGTGCATTACTGCATATTGCAGGAAATATGAATTTGCTCTAGTGTTTGGGAAGGGCAAGATTTTTTTAAGGTAGAATAACGCTTTTGCTCTATTCTTACATCATGTTATGTTCCTTCATCTGTCAACAGAGGCGGCGTATAATTACCCATGCTAATGCAAAGAGCAAGAGTGAGAAGTTCCCTCCACCACACCAGGATGGAGGGCTCGGCTATCCCTTGGGTGTTTCACAGCACATAGATCCGTCCAATGTCCCGCCTGATATTCCTTACAGCTCCACTTCGTTTACTTACTCAAAAGAGGCAGGTCAGCATTGGTCTGGTCCGTTGGTGGACCCTGCTTCTGCTGGGGGTCCCAGGAGAAAGAAGAAGAATGTTATAGAAGGTCACGAAGCCAAATCTACAGGGCGTAGAGAAATTGGTAGCAATTCTCGAGTTCGAGGAAAATAAGCTCAGGAAAGTGAGACATAGTTTCAGCCCTAGTTCTTGATTTTGAAGCTTGCATGGACTGAACTCTTTCATATACCTTAGAATGGCAGAACTCTTGTGGGGTGCAACCGTGCAAAGCCTATTTAATCAGCCTTATTAGGCAGGCAAGCAAAAGTGTATTTAGAGGTATAATTGATTTTTTTTTCTCTTTTTTTGAACTCTCTTTTACTTCCCCAAGGTTAAAATTAAAAGAAATTTTCCCTCTTCAATTTGTTTTAATGTGGGGAAGTTCCCTGCCGGTGTATATTTGAACTTTTCTTCATTATAGAGATTTTTATTCTTTGGGAAGTGAAATTGTGTTAATGTTATGGAAATTTCAATTTACAAACTTTTAGTGTTCTCTCGTTCGTTCTACATTTCTCAAGTCTCAATGGCAGGTTCTTCAATGTTGTTAGGTTTGTTGTTTTTCCCAGTTCTTTACAGCAAGTGATACGTGTGCCCGCAGGCGTTTATCGAGTTTTTGTGAGGGTCAGTTTCTGTGTTTGAAGGGTTATGTCCTATGTTGATGGTTGACACAACCTCTCAGGTTAGGGTCTCAAATTACTTGGTATACAGTTCCCAGATGGTAGCGTCTTCTGATCATTGTTATAGTTTAATAATCCTCCTGATCCTTTTGCGACTAATTACTTCGAAAATTTAAGAAGTTAAGTGCTTCTTTCTTTATTTTAGCAGTCTTGATTAACACAGAGCCTTGCATGAACATTCATGAGTTGAAGAAGTCATGTCTTTAAAAATGGGAGTTACCCCATTATAGCATAACAATCATCCCTTATAAGAGTTGGCCTTCCAGTTCATGCAAGAACTACTCATCGCAACAAATCCTATTCTTCAAACAATAAGCTTTCAATTCTCAGGTCGAGTGGTTGCAAGTCCTTAGTAATTAAAATGAATTACGATATTACCATGATTGCAATTCGAGAGAAGCGAAAGCTAAAGCCTATGGGTCACTTCTATTACTGTATAACTAACACCAACTTCTTTTATGAACTTCTTGGGAGGGAGAAAGAAGCATTGAGGGATGGAGTTGTCGAGGCAGCTGTACCTTAGGGACCAGAAGAAAGATTCAGAAATATTAAAGCAATAAGAAGAATTACAAAAAAAATAAAAAAAGAACAAAAAATCCCAGTCCTTGGAACTCGTTTTAATGATAACTTACCTTATTGACCACAATTTGTGTATGTACTGTATTATTATTGCCTTCATTGCTGCTGCTCCTATATATACTGATGGTATTCATGAACCTGTTTCTGGATCTCTGCGAAAGGTAAACAATATCGTTATCCATTTCTGGTGTGATTATTCCTATTTCTAAAAAAAAAAAAAAACAAAAACAAAAAATACGCACACAATATATGAAGGGTCAGTTCAAAAACAGATTAGATTGAGAGCGCACACTATGAAAAACGGTTGCAAGAGTGAAGAGTTAAAAACAGCTACAGAGCAACTGCTCATGAACTCTCCACTCAAACAGAATTTAACAGCAAATAAAGGATGGTTTTCTGCGTTCTTCGGACATCCGAATTTGGTTATCTTCACCCTTGTGGTTGTTGTCATTGTCATCATCAACCTGGATACAAGAGAGGGAGCTGATGTCAAGCTGCAAAAAAACGACACTGCATTTACCTTTGCTCATAATTATCCAGGTCTCTTTCTCTCCTTTAGTAAACTTAAAGTAGCTCTAATAATCTAATGGTTTCTGTGAGGAAAATCTCAAGTCCAAGCCTGTTAGTGAATAAGCGCAAAAATATGATTAAAGTTGTTCATGGGTGGACAAACCCGCTAGGCCCAAAAAATAGGCGAACAAGAACTCTGAGTTTTGGTACGACAATGCATAAGCTATCATATGAGTATGTTCTGAAATACAACCGTTGTTCAGCAGCTCACCGATGAGGTTGTTGTAGTATTGGATTCCTTCCCAGTTCATACCCCCACTTAGCTTTCCTTCTGAGAGATTGCATCAGAGGGAAATAAAGGTCGAGGAAAAAAAAAAAAATGAAGACATTTGATTGCTCTCTTTGTGAAATGCATAGTTCTATTTCTATCCTATGCCACAGTAGTAAAAGGAGTTGCATCAAACTTCTAGAATTGTCTGTATATCAAGCCAATCAAGGTGTTTAATGTTGTATTGTTGCAATTTTTTTTCTGACAACATATTATGCATTCACATAAGGATAATTATGTATTTTGCCTAAAACACAATTTGATATTGTAAGGTATGTCTCTTGATCTCAAGTTTGAATGTCCTGATCACTGAGCATTTGGGATAATCTCTATAGACACTGTAGCATGATCTTATAAGACCTAACTCTAATCAATTCAATTCAGTTCAGTATCTAGATCATTTCAATTGAAATCAACACAAAACCCTTAATATACACTAGAGGACAAATTAAAATAGGGAAGGACGGACTTGTAAACACCCCCCCAAAAAAAAAAAAAAAGAAAAAAAAAGGTACAGAAATTAGAACAGCGTCGTTCACCCTTTAACCATTTGTCTGGCATTATACAAAACTTCACCGTCATTTCGTTTCCCGCGCAAAAACAACTTCTTTGCTCGCTCAAGCTCTGCTACTCTTCTTCATCTCACTCGAATCGACTTTCAGGTAACAAATCCATAATCTTCTTCATTTCACTTTTCTTTTCGTGCTTAATTTACATTTTTCCGATGTGAAATTGTTAGGGTTTAAGTAGATTTTCGGAGAAATTTTTGAAATGAAAAAAAAGTCAAAATTTACCCTAAATTTATGTAAATAATGTCGATTGATGTATTATTGAAAGTTTAAATACTAGAGTAATTGAGGAATAAATCCATTAGTTGAGCTCTAATCATCCGCTAAAAATTTTGGTTGAGTTTAATTCCTTCACATAGTATCAAAGCGGTAAAGACGGATAGGTCCCAAGTTCATATTTTTTAACCAAGGGGAGGTTTCTCATCTCCTTCCAATAATGAAGAGCTCCTTGGCCATGTACTACCTGAGGCAAATAAGGATTTGGGGTTTCAGGAGCATGCTTTGTGAAGGAGAGTTTAAGGTGTTTTTTTGTCGATTGTCGCTAGAAATCTTTTTGTATAGGGGGTAGTAGGTTCCTGATTAGTGTATGGAGTAGTGATAACTGTCTTGATGTATGTAGTTAGTGTTTGATGGTGTGCTTAATGGGTTGATGATATATTAGGACCTAATGATGTAATTGGTTTGGTAGTATTTGCCAACCCTCTCCTCTTATGTGTATCTATGAATATGAATGTGAAGGATGAAAGGAGTCACACTATTTGGTTCGAAATCAAGATTTTGCCATTGATTGCAAACTTTAAGAGACATGAAAGCGAAAGGCTATAGGGTCACTTCTATGACTGTATTAACCAACGCCAACAACTTCTTTCATTCTTTTACGTTTTATCAATAAATTGCTTATGGCTAGTGATGAATCTCTTGGAGGGCGAAAGAGGCATTTAGGGAGAGAGTTGTCCAAGCAGTCGGGACCTCGAGGACCAGAAGAAAAATTCAGAAACATTGAAGCAATATGAAGAAACTTTTTTTGTGAAAAACCAAAAAAAATCCCAGCCCTTGAAGTCGTTTTGATGATTTCTTACCTTATTGACCACAATTTGTGTATTTATTATAATTGCCTGTGCTGCTCCACTAGTTGATACTGATGGTATTTATAAACCTGTTTCTGGATCTCTACATTAGGTAAACATTAAACAATTTATTTCTGGTGTGATTATTCCTACTACTACAAATAATAAATAAACAAAAACAAGGGCCAGTTTTGGAAAAAAGAGTAGAGTAAGAGTGCACACTATGAAAAACGGTTGCAAGAGTGTAGAGTTAAAAGCAGCTACAGAGCAACTGCTGATGAAGTCTCCCCTTAAACAGAACTTAATAGCAAATAAAGGATGGTATTCTGCATGCCTTGGACATCTGAAGTTGGTTATCTTCATCCTTATCGTTGTTGTTATCATCATTGCCTATACGAGTGAGCGAGCTGTTAAGCTGCGAAAATATGACACTGGAATTCTCAACAGGAGTTCCTTCCCTGAGGACTTCATTTTTGGGGCTGGCTCCTCTGCTTATCAGGTAATTAATCATCACAAAAATGGAAAAAAAGGAAAATAAAATAAAATAAAGGAGAACCCACAAACATCCACTAAATAAATCGAGGTGGAGATTGGAGAGGGACTGTCTTCAGGTCGCTCAATAATAAACTACAATAATGCTCATAAATTTTGGCTTGTTACTAGTTTTTATAATCTAGGGGAATACGTACAACTCACTTGCAGGCTTCTAGCTAGCCCAAGAAAGACAATTTTCTATGTGGAGCAAATCAGCAAAAAAAATAGCAACATTTGGCCCTCTATTTAACACCATGTTGCTAATCAAGGACGAAAATGAACGTGGATAGCCACCTCATGTGAACAACTTGGCGCAGACTAATGACCAATTATGAGTCAAGAAATACTAGTTTTGTGCTTAAGATGGTTCCACCATAGCAAAACATTTTTAAAATGTGTTTTTTGAAAAACAAAATTATAAAATGTGGTTCCTTGAAAAAGGACATATTGAAAAGGTTGTTTCTGACAAATAATCCTATAATTTGTTTCATTATTTATGAGCTGCAGGTTAAAATCAAGAATGGAAGCAATGGGGATGTCACGGCAGATTCTTATCATCATTATAAGGTGAATAGTAGTTTATTTGGATATCAAAGAAGCTATAAATCTGACGAGGGGAGAGCTAAAAGGACCATCATATCAAACCATATAAACATATCAGCTAGGTTGCATGGACACGAATACGGACACGCACATGGACATGACACGGACACAGGGAAGCGCCATTCATAGAAGAAAAATAGCCTAATAGGTGTCATGTCCGAGTGTCGGTACGTGTCGTGTCCAAGTGTCCGACACGCGACACGGCACCTATCCAAGGTGTCCGTGTTTCAGAGCATATCAGCATACTGGAACCTAAACACTCTTTAGAAACTGCTTAAATTCCTTTATCTCTCTTCGCAGGAGGATGTGAAGAGTATTAAAGAAATGGGGCTAGATGCTTATAGGTTCTCGATCTCATGGTCTAGAGTATTGCCAAGTAAGACTATTTAACAAATTAACAGGCATCATTTCTTTGATTCTGTCTTGTTCACTTGATTTTAATGTTGAAGTTCCAGGTAGTGGATAGAATCCTTATATGTTGAATATGTCTCATTGTAAGTTTTAATTAAGAGTTAGGGGTCATAAGTTTTGGGTTGCCATCTGATTTAACTATAGGTGTTTTAATTCCATCCGAGGTTAGTTTTCAATCATGTAGGAGTTTGTTTTAGGCGATTCTACTCTTTTCTGGTTTCATGTAAAATGCTTGAGATATTTTTATGGTTTCTTAATAGAACTTCTAATTATCGAAAAAATGAAGAGTAGCTTAATATGAGTGATTGGACTAAAGCTGGGACCACCATAAATTCATATTGTTGCGCTAGATTGTTTCTACAAACTTTTATCTTAACCTTTATCCCCGTTGATGCAAACATTTTTGTTTTCAGAAGGAAAGCTAAGTGGGGGTGTGAACTTGGAAGGAATCCGATACTACAACAATCTTATTGATGAGCTACTAAACAACGGTTCTGTTTCAGACCATACTCATACGATGCCTATGATCTCTACAATCTAACACTTCACGTAGCTTATGGCCCAATTGCTTGACATTTGTGCAGGTATAAAGCCCTTTTGTGATTCTATTGCACGGAGATCTTCCTCAAGCATTGGAAGACGACTATGGTGGCTTCTTAAGTGAACAAATCCTGTAAGCATTAATTTGAGAAAATCTTTTCATTTTAAAAGCTAAACCTTAAGAAAATAATTCTTTTTGATCATCCCCCAAGGATTTCTACAATCATTCTGTCATGATTTTGCTTCAGAAATATACAGAGTTACATTCTACAACCATGCAAGCTCTTAAGATAATCAAGTACCTGCAAAATGGGCATAACACACTATTTTAAAGAGGATTGACTTATAAAGAGAATTTAGCTCTGTTCATTTCAACTGAATCGCACTGAAGAGAGTTAAATGCAATGTGGAAACGGTGAAATGAACAAGCTAGGGCCTCGGTATTATTCTGCTGAATTTCATGAAATACTGTGCACGCTTAAACCTCACCCATCTTATCAACAAAGATTCTTCCATAAAATCAAATGTCACAAATGATGTATGTTAACTGACTATGCGGCATATATGTTTACAGAGATGATTTCCAGGGCTATGCAGAGATGTGCTACAGAGAATATGGTGATCGGGTGAAGCATTGGATGACAATGAATGAACCTTTATTCTATATTCAATCTGGGTACGTGTCAGGATTTGGACCACCAAATCGATGTTCTGAATGGCTTCATCTTAATTGCTCTGGTGGGGATTCAGGAACAGAACCCATATATAGTGGTGCATAACCAAATTCTTGCACATGCTGCTGCATTTAGAATATATGAACGGAAGTATCAGGTTCACATACATGGATGTTACTTGTTAATGCCCCAAGCTTATATTTTCTATGATAAAATGCGCCATGTAGGAGAAGAATTGGCTTGTGGATTTCACAACATTATTGAAATGGTGCAGGCATCTCAAAAGGGACAGATTGGCATTGTCTTAGCTGCACTTTGGTTTGTTCTGCTTTCAGATTCTGTAGAAGATTATGATGCTACTCAACAAGCATTGGATTTCACAATCGGTAGGTAAGTAACTCCGTTCTAATTCCAATTATATTCCTCCAAAGCATCCTATTATTCTCATCCCTTTTATGGTAACATTTTCTCTGAACGATTCAAGGAGTTTCTTATGTTTCTGCCTTCCAATTCGTTGTCTTTCCACTCAGGCCCTTCTGGTAAGCAGAACCCTCAATTGGTTTCAAGTGTTGGTCACTCAGGTCCAAGATAATCCTTGAACACTTATACTTGTTCTGAACATTAAACATTATTCCCCGTTTTGGGGCATGTTGACCATCAACCCATTTTGTCATGCAATTCAATTGATTAATAAAAAAAGTATATATTAATCTGGTGTGGCAAATGCATAGAGGGTGGGACATGAGATGACACATATAGATATAGTAGGACAGAGGTTTATGATCTTTATGCTTTATCACAAATTAAAAGTCAAAGTTTATAAAGTTTGACCTCAACAAGGACGGAATGTGTATTAGATAACTGGATAGCATATCAATTGCCTGAATCTTTTTCGTACTGCTTATATTAGGTGCATGGAACCTCTGACGATAGGCAAATATCCGGATTCCGGACAGCATGTCTGATCTTGTCAAGGATCGATTGCCAAAGTTCACAAGAGAGCAGTCGAAGATGGTAAAAGGGTCATTCAATTTTATTGGAGTGAACTATTACTTAAATTTTTATGCAGCTGATGCTCCTATATCAAATACTAGTTCGAGCTCCAAGTTCGTTACAGATGCACATGTTGTCCTTGCAAGTAAGCCTGCTATAACAGAATTTATTTAGTTACATGACATAGAGTGCCGCAAGCTACTGCTAACTAGCTATTCCTAAATTCATTAATTTTGTTTTTGCAGGAGAACGAAATGGGATCCCCATTGGTCCGAAGGTGAAATTCTAACAATGGACTTGAATTGCTTATAACGGACAGTAATGTTGGATTGGTTTTAAAGAATAGGGGCCTTTTTTTTTCCCTCTAGAAAATCACCGAAAATTTTAGTTAGGTCACGGACACTGCTTTGATTTTTTTACCCCTTTTGAATATCACACCTAGAATTTTTTTTTGATTCCAATGTCACACCTTAACTTTTAGATTGATAATGCAAAAAGCAACCTTATAGTTGTTTTGGCCATTGTCACACCTAAGAATTTCTCAAATTTCTAAATGTGATACCTATGATCTCGTTTCTTTCATTTATTAAATAAAGTAATAATTTTTTTCTAATTGGAGAAAAATGGAAATAAAATATAACAAATACATTTAACAAAAAATAAAAGATTGAAAATAAACGCAATAAAAAAATCTACTAGCAATAAGCTCCCAAGTCTAAAGAAGAAAAACTAAGAAATCAAAAGAAAAGTTCTCTATAAGAAACTTATCGCTTAAAAATAGGAACAACTACATTTATCATAAGTTTTTTATTTCGACTTTTGCTTTTGAATTTGTGATCAAAGTTTAGTGCATCCCATTTTGAAAATGTCATATAATTCAATGTGTAATACATTCTAAACTTCAGCATCATTTCATGCCGAACAAATTTTTCTATGTAATCAGATTTTGAATAATGGTGCTCATTAATTGGACTATTTTTCTCCTCTAGTTCAAACTTTCTATTTTTTGTATCAAAAATTATCATTAAAATTGTTATTAATCTCTAGAAATAATAATAAAGATTATTCCACAGTATTTAAGAAAAGTTTTAGGTGTGAAATTGAAAATATAAAGAAAAACTCTAGGTGTGACATGACATTGAGAGAGAAGTGATTTTCCGTGACCCACCTATAAGTTTAGGCAGTTTTTCGGGGGGGGGGGGGGCAATCCTAGAAAAATACTCTGTTCAACACATTGTATTGAAAAACAATAAGGTATAAGAAAACATTAACTTGTGCACATACCGAATAACATTTGATTTTTCAGCCAAAATTTATGGTGAATTTTTTTTTTCAATTTTGAAAATATTTAAAAAATAATATTAATGAAAAAATTCTAGAAAACAAATACAAAGTCTTTGAAGAATTTAGCTGGGAATGAAAATGAGTATACTGGGAGGGGGGATGTGTACGGTTACCATTTGCTAAAACCTGTTGTCGCCTAATAAAGTTCTACCGTTGTGATTAGAGAGTAACATTTTCGGTACTAATATGACATTGTGGAATGCTTATAGGGTGCACGTGTGTGTAAAAAGTTAAGGTACACCCTCTTATGATGGATTGGGCCTCAGTCCTCACTAACAAGTAAGCGACTTGTGCTAAATCACTCAAGTATGTTGGGTTGGGTGCACCTATCTTTTTTAGACCAGAAAGTACGCTATAATTTACAGACATTGTATGCATGTGGTAGCTTATAAAAGAAACATTTGTCTAATCTTAATTTATTTCATTTATAACACTACTGTGCAAGTATCTATATAGATATATCTCATCACAAATAAATTTCATTTCAGACTCCTGTAGATAACTTTAATATTTATCCAAGAGGGATTCGAGATTTTTTGCTCTACATGAAAAAGAAGTATAAACCTCAAGTAGCGATTTATATCGCTGAAAATGGTATAATTTTCTTTTACTACATTCGTAGAGATTAATAAAGGGCCGTTTTGCCAGGCTTCTATTAAGTTTTTCCTTCTCTTTTCATTTTCTCTCAAATCCTTCCTTCTCCATCTTGTCTAGACCACAAATTCAGCTTGTTGGAACATGAACATATCCTCAAGGAGGCTAAAAGCATAATGTTTATTTTGGAGCTTCTAGTTTTGATCTCATTGGGGAGTAATTTCAGCTTCTTAGAAGCTGAATTTGCAGTGGAGATGAGAGGATGTAAGGGAAGAAACTAAACTGTGATAGAAACCGATGCAAATGGCCCCAAAGTCATCATCAACACATTTGTATATTCATGTTTTCGACATTCTCATGTAGGTATATATGAGCTGAATAATTCATCTTTATCACTTGAAGAAGCCTTGGTTGATACACCAAGGATAGACTACCTCTACCAACATTTATTTTTTCTGAGAGAAGCAATCCAGTGAGTGTCTGAAGCCTTTTTTTTGTTCAACTGGCTCAACACATATTTAAAGGAGCTAAAACTAAAAGGAAAAAGGCGAAAGATTTTTGTAGCTGCTATTGATGCAACTGTTTTTGTTTTGTCCCAGGGATGGTGTTGACTTAAAGGGTTACTTTGTTTGGTCATTGGTGGACAGTTTTGAATGGGGAGAAGGTCATACAGTTAGATTCGGTCTCATTTTTGCTGATTTTGAAAACGGGTTGAAGAGGTACCCCAAAAGATCTGCTTTCTGGTTCAAAAAAATTCTGCAAAAATGAAGGGCAGTGGAGGTATTAATATATGAGTGCATTGAATCCTGTATTGGAGTTGTCAAACTCGCAATAAAAAGAAGTTGCCTCAAATTTCAGTACATGATGTGTTTTAGGTGTTTAATGTTGTATATTTGCAACTTATCTGACTATGTATTATGCATTCACATCAGGGTAATTATGTATTTGATTGAATCAGCTCTTCTTGTGTATTTTGCCTATACATGACTGGATAAGATCTATTGCTTGATCTCATAAATGATTAATTAGTTCAGGTTGTGTTTGGTTTGGGTCATAATTAATTCAAGCTGTGACGGTTGGGGTGGCATCAGGTACTAATAGGGTCGCCCTAATTTCAGGCTGTTATCGGTTTCGCTTTTGGATCATTTCGGTACTCGTGTGTAGAATAGATTTCAACTTTTCTGTTAAATTCGGGTATGGATTTGGGTTAATCAGGTCGGGTAATTGGCTTTTAGTCAGTTTGCCAGGTCTTCCAACCCCTATGGTTGATTATAGGCACGACGTCTATAGTTAAAACCGTAGGCATCGTCAGTTAAGAACCTATATTTTAACCGGCACATGGTCTGCACAGACTGTTAGGATTATGTACAGAGAAGTGGCTGGTTTCCAAGGGTAATGTTTAGAATTGAAGAGAGGAAGGAATTGATTGACAGAGTTTTGTATGGGGATCTTGAGGAGGATAACCCCATAGAGGAGGCATTACAACAGGGCGTTGAGGCAGGGGATCCTCAAACTTTGTCTCCCCCAAATGATGAAGTAGAACTCCCTCATGCTGGTATGGAGCTCCTTGATCATGTGCTATCTGAGGCATAAGGATATGTATGATCCTGGGGTTTCAGGGGCATGCTCTATAAATCAGACTGTAGGCTGTTTTTTGTGCAGGGTTAGACATTTTTTTGGTCAGGTTAGTAACTTAAAACAGTATTAAGTGTAATGTTGGCTTTCTTTTGGTGTATGTGGTGATAACTCTTCATGATGTAGTTGGTGCCTGATGTTGTTTTTAATGGGTTGATAGATTATGGTGATTGTTGGCAAAATATTCCTAAATTGATGTATGTGGGTGGGAAATGGGAATATGAGCTATTTTGATAACCTTCCAGATGATATTGATGATTCTTATTCTAAAGGGTTAATTGACAAGCTTGGAGTAACAACACATGCAAATTATACTACTATTTACTTCTCATGAGGGATGTAAAAGCTGGTCTTAGGTTTCCATTTAATGACAGGAATTACATGAATCTCATTTAGGGAAATAGTTAGGTACTTCCATTAGGGGCACCCACGGGTGCACATTTATGAGTAAATTGGAGGTGCACTGTTGGCATTGGGTGCCTCTTGAGGTACCTAACCATTCGCCTTTAATTGTTATCATTTTTTTGATTATAGAGGATTCATATGCTTGGGAGTCCCTGATGGTTGAATAAATGAAATCAAGATTTTACAATTGATTGCACAATTTAAGAGACCGAAAGCGAAAGGCTATGGGGTCAATTCTATTACTGTAGTAACCAACACCAACAACTGCTGTGATTCTTTTATCAATAAATAGGAAATAGGTTATGGGTAGAGATCTTGAAGGGAGAAAGAGGCATTGATGGAGGGAGTTGTTGAGGCAGTCTGGACTTTGGGGACAGAATAAAGAAATCTCAGCCCTTCAACTTGTTTTGATGATCCCTTTTGACCACAACATTCTTATTTATTATTGCCTTCTTTGCTGCTCCTCTAGCTAGTTGATACTGATGGTATTGATGAACCTGTTTCTGGATCTCTATTGTACTTTAGGTAAATGTTAAAACAATATCATTTCTGGTGCGATTATCCCTACTGCTACAAATAATCAATAAACAACAACAAAAAAAATAGGGTCAGTTTGAAAACAGATTAGATTGAGAGTGGCCACTATGAAAAATAGTTGCAAGAGTGAAGAGTTAAAACCAGCTACAGAGCAACTGCTGATGAACTCTCCACTCAAACAGTACAACTTAACAGCAAATAAAGGATGGTTTTCTGCATTCTTTGGACATCTGAAGTGGGTTATCTTCATCCTTGTTGTCGCTGTCATCATCATTCTCGACCTGGGTACGAGTGAGCGACATGTTGAGATGCAGAAAACGATTCCGCAATTCTCAACAGGAGTTCATTTCCTAGGGACTTCATTTTTGGGGTTGCCTCCTCTGCCTACCAGGTAATTAATCAGCACAAAAATGGAGAAAGAGAAACATAAAGAATCCATTTAGTTTAAAGTGTTACTGGATTTAATTTTCACTTCTGTCAAAACATGGGAAATAAATGTTTTCTTATTTTGCTATTTTGATTTGGGCATTAGATGACGTTACATACTTACATGTTATAGTCTGAACTCTGAAGGTGCAGCAATGGAGGATGGTAGAGGTTTAAGTATATGGGATACCTTTGCTCATAATTATCCAGGTCTCTTTCTCTTTCTCTCCTATAGCCAACCCTTTTCTTTTTTTTTTTTTTTTTTTGGTCTGTTTTTGTTTTTGGTCAGATCTCTAGCAAACTTGATGTAGCTCTGATTAATCTAATGGTTTCTGTGATGAAAATCCTAAGTCCAAGTCTCCAATCTAGGAAAAAATTAAGTACGAATCAAACTTTAAATTAATGTAAGAATTAACTTTGATCTCATTTATCAAATGATATTAAGACTTGGGTATGTTGGCTGTTGTTATGATCTTCCTCTAGTTGAGGATGTGATATAAAATATTGGTATGAAATTTGTTTGAAGTTAGTGAACTCTTCATTTCCATTCCAAACTGGTTATGACTATGGTACTAGACATTCAGGTTCGATTCTTCATCCCCTGTACATGTATTACAGTATATTTTATTTTATTGACCTTTGTACCTCTATCTTAAATCCACGCCAGTGATTGGGACATGTTATACTTGGAATTCGTGTTATAATTTATTAGTATATTATTTTTTTGAGTGGTAGGTAAAATCATTGATGGGAGCAATGGGGATGTGGCAGCAGATTCGTTTCATCGCTATAAGGTACATATTGTAGTTTATTTGGGAATCAAAGAAGCTACAAGTTTGATGAGGGGAAAGCTGACACCATATCAAACCATATAAACTTGTTGAATTTAAGTACTCTTTAGGAAAAAACTCTATAGAAATTGCTTTATATATCTTTCTTTGCAGGAAGATGTGAAGATTATTAGAGAAATGAGGCTAGATGCTTATAGGATCTCAATCTCATGGTCTAGAGTATTGCCAAGTAAGAATTCTATGAACAAATTAACAGGCATCATTTCTTTGATTCTTTACTTGATTTTGATGTTAATGTTCCGAAATGTAGTGTTTAGAATCAATCTTCTATGCATTACATGTTAATACGTCTCTTTGTGCGCTGTAAGAGTAGCTGATAATGAGTCAGTCGACTGGAGCTGGGACCATTAATATTAATCATATTGTTGTGCTAAGTTGTTTCTGTATGCTCTTTTTCTTTTTCCCCCTTTGATGCAAACATTGTTGCTTTCAGAAGGGAAGCTAACTAGGGATTTGAACTTGGAAGGAATCCAATACTACAACAACCTCATCAATGAGCTATTAAACAACGGTTCTGTTTCAGATCGTACATATGTTGGCCTTTGATCTGCAGTATATGGCCTCAATGTTTGACATCCTATGCAGGTATAAAGCCCTTTGTGACTCTATTGCATGGAGATCTTCCTCAAGCACTGGAAGACGAATATGGTGGCTTCTTAAGTGAACAAATTGTGTAAGCATGCAACAATTTGAGAGAATCTTTCTATCTTAAAACTAAATCTAAAACAAGCTATTATTCTTTTCAATCATCACCAAAAGCATTCTACTACCATTTCATCACCTTTTTGCTTCAGATTAGATAGTTGCAGACTTGCAGTCTAAATTCATGCATGCTCTTAAGACAAACAACTGCAAAATGGGTAAAAAAAAAAGGGGTTCTTTAAAGGGGAATGACTTAATATTAGAATGTCAGTGTTACTCTGCTAAATTACATGACATGTGTGCTGTTAAGCCTCACCCTTCTTACCAACAACGATTCTTCTAGCAAAAACAAATGTAAAGTGTGGTGTCTGTGGACTTAATATGCAGTATATATCTGTATCTGTACAGAGATAACTTTCAGGACTATGCAGAGTTGTGCTACAGAGAATTTGGAGATCGGGTTAAGTATTGGATGACACTGAATGAACCTTTATTCTATAGCCAATATGGGTATGCGTCAGGAACTGGACCACCAGGCCGATGTTCAGAATGGCTTCATCGCAATTGCAGTGGTGGCAACTCAGGAACAGAACCATATATTGTGGGACATAACCAAATTCTTGCACATGCAGCTGCTGTCAGATTGTATGAGCAGAAGTATCAGGTGAATCACATACTTTACCAAATTATGATCTGTGAATTGTTGATACCCAATTTATTCTAGGGATAAAATGTGCCATGTATAAGAGTTGGCATGTGGTTTTCACAGCATTGAACTGGTGCAGGCATCTCAAAAGGGAAAGATTGGAATCGTCTTAGCTGCAATCTGGTTTATGCCACTTTCAGAAACTTTACAAGACTATTATGCAGCTCAACGATCACTGGATTTCACAATCGGTTGGTAAGACATTCTTTTGAGTGTTGGTTAGGTCCAAGATAGTGCTTGAATGCTTCTACTTGTTGTGAGTGCTAATCCCTGCTTTATGGCATTTTAACCATCGACCTGCATAGCCTTTTCCTCTATATAGTTTCCATGCACCTAATACAGGAGTACTTTGTTATGATGTCTATCGCCGTTTTATTTCTATGCTATACTGATTGCGCTTAAGAAGGGACTGGTGTTGAACAGAGGTAAACGGCATGATTTAAATGAATAATAATACATTAGAGAAAACATAAGTTGCAAGCTCAGCTGTAGCACAGGTGGTGGGCACCTTGTTATGTTGTCTTAGTGATCTAGGTTCGAATCCCTGTGGATTCTAGGGTTCTAGTTTAAACAGAATTGACCTCAATGTAGTGTGGGAGCGATGAAATAAAGTAGTAAACATCCAATCATTGGCTTTCTAAAGATGAATATGACTTCTTCTGTGAAACATTTCATGGTCTTTACTTATGCCTTAAAGGTTGAACTTGAAGGTTAACGTGGATGAATATCAGGTTTGCTGAAGAAAAAGCTATATTAAATAACACGATATCATATCAAAATTGCCTGAATCTTTCTTCGTACTGCTTAATTAGGTGCATGGAACCTCTGACGACAGGCAAATATCCAGACAGCATGTCTGATCTTGTTAAGGATCGATTGCCGAAGTTCACAAAAGAGCAGTCTAAGATGGTAAAAGGGTCGTTACATTTTATCGGACTGAATTATTACATAGCTTCTTATGCAGCCAGTGCTCCTTTATCAAATAGTTCCCGTCTCAACTACATTACAGATTGGCAAGTTTCCCTTACAAGTAAGCTTGCAATAACAGAAATTGTTACATGACATGTGGAGTGCCACAAGCTTTACTGATAGCTAGTTGTTCCCAAATTCATTGATTTTGTATGTGCGGGTGAACGAAATGGGATCCCCATTGGTCCGAAGGTGAGATATGAGATTCCTACAACTGTGAATTTGTCTAATTTTGTTCATCTCATCACAAAAACTATCTCCATTTCAGACTGCTGTGGATGGCTTCAATGTTTATCCAAGAGGGATTCGAGATATTTTGCTTCACATGAAAAAGAAATATAAAACTCAAGCAGTGATTTATATCACTGAAAATGGTATATTATCATATATTATCGTTTTTGACTACATCAGCAGTGAATGATTAAGTGATCTTCAGCACATTTGTGTATTGATGTTTTTTGACATTCTCATGTAGGTATGAGTGAGCCCAATAATTCCTCTTTGTCACTTGAAGAGGCCTTGGTTGATACAACAAGGATAGACTACCTCTACCAACATTTGTCGTTCTTGAGAGAAGCAATCCAGTGAGTGCCTGAAGGCTTTTTTTTTTTTCTCAACTACTCGCTCAACACAAAAGGAGCCAAAAAAAAAAAAAGGAAAAAAGGCCAGAGTTTAGTAGCTGCTAACTTATGATCCTTTTTGTTGTTGTTGTTGTTATTGTGGTTGTGTTTCAGGGATGGTGTTGATGTAAGGGGTTACTTTGCTTGGGCATTAGTGGACAGTTTTGAATGGGCTTCCGGCTATACAGTTAGATTTGGCCTCAACTATGTTGATTTCAGAAATGGGTTGAAGAGGTACCCTAAAAGTTCTGCTTTCTGGTTTAAAAAATTTCTGCAGAAATGAACACATCTGATGCTCTCTATGAGTTCTTGATAATTCTTTCACATATACTTGATCCTGTATGGGAGTTATCAGTATAGCAGTAAAGAAGTTGCATCAAGTTTCAAGAATTGTCTGTGTATTAGGTGTTTAATGTTGTGTTATTGCAGTTTATCCGCTGAGTTTAAGTATTAGACCTTCGTTGTATTGTTTCCATTTTCCTCGAACCTAGGAAGTGACAATGAGGCCAATTCAGCATCAAGTATGTACTTGTCAGTGTGATCTTTTGATATGCCCTTGAATTCAATACAATGTAAATTATATTTTCTGACATACTTTCATAATATTTGTAGTATTGGATGACAATGTATTAGGACTTACAGAGTTTGCACCCAAGTTACTTGAATTGAATTGGACATAACTGATTGTAAAAATAATGAATAATACAATGAATAAAACAATGATCACTCCCCACATTTTGTTGCTCTGCCATTAAGAGTATGAACTTCAGGATTATATGGAAATGCTGTTTGGCACTCCCATTCCTGTCACCCCAGGTTTTGAGAATGGCTTCAGCAGTTGATATGGCACGGTCCCAGCTCCGTGTCTATTCTCCAACTTTTCATCTCCATTTCTTGCATCTATAATGTTCTCTACCTCCTTCAGCTTCCCGTTAAACCTTTCAAAGGCTGCTTTAACGGTTGGATCCTCAGCCCACGATGGCTCAATTTGATTACCAATATACTCTTCATCAGGAGAATGAGTTGACAACACATTCAGGACAGCCATGACTTTTATTGCTTGTATCTGAGATGGGAATGTTTGCAACAATACGGAAAGTGGCTTCTCGAGGAAATTCTTCCACTCTTCTTCAGTTGGGTCCTCGGAAGGCATTTTGATTCGAGCAATAGTTGGCCTATTTGGAAAATACCCTGAATATGTGTATTGACCAAAGTTAACAGCAGCATGGTGACCAGAAGTCACCCATATTATGGTTGTGATGACTCCAATGAGGTCATTGGGGGTTTTGAGGGTGGGCCACCATGGTTCGTTTTTCTTGTCTTTGTGACCTTCATTGCGAATTTCATCCCACCATGCTTGGAGTTCTTGATCAGACTTGACTGAAGTTCCTTGAGGGTAGTAATGGTTGACATAGTCGGTGACCCATTGCTTGATTGTGTCCCAGAGGAGAAGGCCGTCATTGGCAAAGGGATAGTCCTCGATTGTGAGCTTCAAGCCGTGTGGTGCAATTGGATCTTCAACTGCAACTCCCCTAATGGAAATATTGTAATAAAAATGAGTGATTAGCACAAATATTAGGGGTCGGTTTGGCCGGACTTCTACTGGGATTCAGCTTCTTCGATCAATTCTTTTTCCCTCACATCTTCCATCCATCCAACTCTATCTCCGCCATAAAATTCAGCTTCTTAGACACTATAAATAGCCCCCAGGAAGGAAGCTTTAAATTGGAACTTCTGGTTTTGACCTCATTGGGGGGGAGGGGGGGTAGCTTCAGCTCTAAGGAGCTGAATTTGTGGTGGAGATGAGAGTTTATGGGGGAAATGAGAGGGAGAAGTTGAAACATGATAGCGGACCAGTGATAATTATTTTGATTAAGAAATATTTACCTGCTAATTAGATCAGCTGGCAATGCCTGGTGATCGAACCTCCAATCCTGGTCATAAACAACTGAGCTGAACTCCATGGAGTACTTGTCAGTGGAGAATCCGGTCTCAATGATCCCATGTGCATTGATTAAGGCTTGACGAGCAAGAGCATTGATCTCCATTGTGTAGCGGAAGTAAGGGTTCAATAATCTGTTAATCGGGTGCATAGCACTTAGTTGTCGGTTTGTTGCAATTATGTAAGGCTCTGTGCAACAATGAGTCCTCAGCCTGCAACATGGGGACACTTAAGTTGGTTATTATCCATCTCTGATCTGTAGAGCTTAAACTTTCTTCCCTGGTTTAATTAAAATCTTAGTTACATTTGTCTTTGAACCAACATATTTAGATAATTCTGATTTCCTTTCTTTTCCTTTAAGTAGCTTATGGTACGTCTCACACTTTCTTTTGTATTCTATCCTGTAAATCTGTAATGGAACTGCACATATATAGTCTGTTGAATGTCATGTGCTTTTACTGAGTCTTTAAGTCACAAAATCGTGTTTAGAAAGTGAACTCGTGGTATATCAGAGAGCTTTCTGAGTCCTACTTAAAGCACATACCAATGGCTGATAAGTTGGTGATAACCGGAATCATGAGCAAGAACATGAGCTTTAGCAAGCCTCCAAAGCCAGGTCTTGGTGGCTCCAGCATCATCACATGGGGTGTATACTTGCTTCCACTGTGGCTTCTTCCCATCATCAGTGGGTGGCCTCGTTAGCTCAATGGCTAGAGGCTTCAACGTCCCCTGAGGCGTCAGAAAGAACAGCGTTCGTGATCCATACAACGTGGTTCCTTCGATCTGCCTTACTTTGTTCACGAACGGGAGCAGCAAGTCATGGTAGTCCAGCATGAAGAGCTTCTTTTGTTGAAGAGCCTACATTTTACGCGAAATGAGACTGCTAGCTTGATAGATGCCAATTGCCAAACAAAGCTGAACGAGAAAACTCGAAAACAAGGAAAATAGAAAAGAGCAATTATAGTATAGTACCTCATTGGTAGACAATTTGATCTCTTGCTCAATCAACTGTGAGGTTATTGCTGATTCTGGTGGACCATAGATTTTGGGATCAAGCTTGCTCTTTAAGGGCCATTCCTATATGTTTTCAAGATGTCAACAGATATTAATAATTTGTTTATCTTGTTAGTTTTCATCTTACAGGAAGCTTAATATCAATGTACTGTAATATATATAACTGTATGTAGGTCTCAGAAGTCATTGTATCATACCGTGACCAGCTTAATGGCGTATGGGTTGAGACCAGCAAGAGTCTCTCGAGCAAACTCTTCATCACTGAACCAAGCAAATTCATCTCCTACATTTGCAGAAAATGAAAACACACATTAAATTAAAGTATATAAACTTAACAACATATATGATGACTAACGAAACGAAAAGACGAATTGGTAAAGGCATTTAGTTACTTACTATCAATCAAGTCAGGCGTTGGAAACTGAAGAATGTTCTTAGTTTGAAACATATCAGGCAAAAGTTGTCTCATTTTATCCTGATTGTTCATGCCATGCAGATCAACCCCAGTTTTGAACAACTCTTGTATTGATTTGAATGTTGGAAACCCTTCATCCCTATCGACAATGATAGCTTCGAGAGCGGGTACCAATGCATGCACTACATCATCTAAGATATTGATGGAGAATGCTATTCGCTTCAGATCGCCAAAATCCTCGTCCCTTGGCACGTAGAATTTGGACGTCCTCGTCTCTGACAACGGGTCTAGGTACAACAACACAATGCAAAGTTCATTTAGAGCGTTGCTGAAATCGCTATATCAATGGACTTTCAATTCAATCAGCTAGCTTAACAAGTGTTTACCTGTCTGACATGGTGGTCTTCCAGTCCTGCAACGCCTTGGATATGGGTGTTCTTTGCTGCCTAAAACAGGCCGCTTTAGTTCAATTTTGTTGTCAGGGTCACCAATATCTTTATATGTATCATAATCATAGATCCGATCAAATGACTTGCGCTCTCCTTTGCCATTTCCTCTCAAAATCTCAAGCTCTTTTTCGCGCAACCCTTTTAAACCAACAGGAGTTTGTGATGGCAAACATGGCTGTCAACACAACTCAGAGTTGGTCACAAATCACAATCTCAATGATTAACAACGAATACATAAAGATTTTCACAAACTTGATCCAAACGATGGATTAAGTAGGGAGTCACCCTCTCTCGGGTAAAGAAGTCACTCATCCATCTGAGACGAAGAAGTCACTCCAAGAGTCACCCATTCAGGAGTAGGTACATACGATGGATCATATCAAATTCATACAAGACATATTTAGTAATCCAACAAAAAAATTTGTAATTACTACTAGCTTAGTTCACCTTATGGGCAAAGAAGACCCTCTTTTCGGGGTTGTCATGCTTAGAGTGGATCCAAGACTCGCAATTGATGGTGATAACCCCTTGAGGCAAGCCATCAAGGACAATGTCTTTGAGATACATTTCTTTGAGGTGCTCATTTGTGACTAAGATTGCCCCAATTTCGCCAAAATTTTCACTGACTTGAAACTTTGCCTCGTATTTTACTTCATCCTTGTTAGCTTTAGTAACGTGGAGTTTTGCATTTGCTTTCTTCTTCTCCAACGTTGTTGTCCCCAACACTAGATAATACAAGAAACCACAATCATAAGTAGCCATAATAACAAAAATTATTACACGTATACTACAACATGATTTTTTTTTTTTTTTGATCAGAAAAAAGAGATAATTACTTTATTCACCAAAATTGCGTTTTTACACTTGCGGGTATATGTTTACTATAACATGATTAAGAATATAATTTTGCATTATTTACTTTTAAAAGTATGATTTTTTTTAGGGGTAAACAGGGGAAGGGGGACTGAAAAGTGTGATTACATAGTAACCATTTTCCCCTTGTAATATCTTAATAATCGGTGTAATATATGGTGTTAACAAATTTCAACAACAAAATTTATTTACCTCAAGTTAAAGTTGATCTTAAATAATAAAATTAGGAGCACATGGTCATGTCAATGCTTTAATACTACTCGTTCAATAGATGATGACTAATTAACTTGACATGTTTACATTCATTCAGAAAGTTAAGAAAAGTCAATTAAAAAAAGTGATAAAATTCAAATTAAAAGTAACAAAGTTTGACTTAAAAATAACGAACAAAGTTTGGTAAAAAAGAACAGAGTTGATCAAAATTCAACAACAAAAGGCTGTAGAGATCGAAACTGACCTAGTTCAATAAGAATAAGATTTTGCAAAATTTACAAGAAAAAATTGCTACAAAAATATGTAAATCATGGTACACTATATGTATAGATAACCAATTTGAACAATATAATTCTCCAAACAAATTATATAACTCTGGGTGCGCACAAAAAACCATAAAATGGCATAATATGGAGTATTTCATACTCTTCAAATTAAAGATGTAAAGCAGCCTAAATATGATGAGACCCAAAAAAAAAAAAAAATGAAGAGATATGAGAACTACTAATTTCAATGCACAATATCAAAACTAGTTTATAATAATATGTTGTAATAAAAAAAAAAAAAACTTACTTGGATTGAGGTCAGAGCTAACAAGCTCTAGCTCGAGTGCATTTCCAAATAAGAGATCGGAAACACCATCAATATCTTGCCTTAACCCAATGTTGTTCAAGAACCCAACAAAAGTTAATTGCATAGTAGCAACAGCCTTAACACTAACTTGTTTAGCCATAGTTGTATAGAGATTAGGCCAATATTATCTTTGGTAATTGAGTATTATTGCTTTGTGGAGATAGCAATTATCTTTGTTGTTAGAACACTAGTTTTAGTCTATTTATAGAGGAGCTCAAATCATTCAAACGACTTGAATTGAAATTTCCACCTTGTTGAATAACTCATTAGACTTGTTCTAACTCTTTTTTTGTTTTTTCTTCTTTTGTTTACTGCTTTTTTTCTTCTTCTTCTTTTTGTGGTTTTTCTCTTTTTTGAACAAATTGCAATTTGCACCGTGGTAGTGCACTTTGGGTCCTACACAAGTAGTCTAATTCTAGGAAACCTACGTGAAACAAAGACATCAACCTTCCTTTTCTGAATAGTGGTCATATGAGTCCGTGCGATGTAGAGTACAAGTTGTTAGTATGGTACTCCTCATTCTTTTTGAAAAGAAACATTGAAGTGATTTATGATACGTAAAAGTGTACTTGATGGGAAATAAGAGATGATGAGCACCTTTAAAGCATGGACATCTTGGACGGAATTGTGTTGTATGTTGAATATACAGGATATATTTCCGATACGCAACGATATTCAAATATGATGATCGATACATGTTAAATGTTTTATCCTTTATGATGGTTTCCCTATTTATCGTGTTCGTATGTAAATTAGAGCAGAATTGCATACAAGCCCAAGTGAGGTTCTTTTCTAAAAATCAATTGGTGTTAGATGTAGTCCACAAGATTTATTTGTTAGTCTCTTCTTTCAAATTCTTCACTCACATGTGAATTTTTTTTTCTCTCAATCTTTCTTGACGTCACATGTGAGGCTCCTTTTCAACTTGGCAATTTAATAGTGGGCCTCCACACGGGATGACAATGGGCTATAATCTTGATGGGGGCTTATATTCTTTGTTCTCTTTTATCCAAATCTTCCAATTATAAAACTCTCACGCTGTTTTTTTTTTTTTAAAAAAATTATTTTACACCCAATGACCCAAGCCACCATTTTTTTTTTCTTTTCCTCAAGTATTGTAATCAAACAAACCTATCCAAATTTGACCTCGAAGAAGGGGTGTAAGAATTAATCAAACAAATTAAAAATCCTGAGTTATATGTAGAACAGTCTTTGTAAAACACAATAATCTAGAAAAATCATACAGTAAGAAAAGCCTAAGTCATCAAGATGAGTATTTATTTTTTTTTTTTGATAGAAGATGAGTATTTATTAATTGGTCAAGTAGAAATTATCTGTACTATATTCCAATAATGTAAGTCTAAAGTTACAAATTACCTAGAAGAAGAATCATGAGAAAATACTAAGTCTAAAGTTAGTTAGATATTATTCAATTCAATGTCTATATAATACTAATAAGGTCATAAGTCTATGTCGTATTCACTTAAGTTTGAAAACATTCAACTTAATTGACTTATCATCGCTACTTTATTTCTCTTTCCTCTTCCTAGTATTCCTTAATGTCACAATCTCAGCTTGTTTTTATACGATT
>BSSO01000158.1:0-43855 GCA_030267885.1 Mesembryanthemum crystallinum | reverse complement strand
AGAAAAGTTATGGGATTTTATGGGTTTTGAAAGCTAATTTTGGGACAAAAAATATGGTGTTTTTGAAAGCTAATTGCGGGACGGAGGGAGTAGTATTACATTTTTTTCTCAATCAGTATCACTCCAGTACTAATATATCAGGCCGCCTGACACAAGAGTTATTGTAGAAGTATTACCATAGAACAGATAACCTTCATAGAATTCTGACAGCCTTTACACAAGTCATACTAAACCATGAAGTTGTAAAAGGATACATTGAAATGTTGCAATATCTATCTACCAGAGGGACAATCAATAGAATACAATGTCTGGATATGTTTATAATCCTCCACCAGAATTTGATTAAAAGAAATTGCCAGAAACCACCCTTTATACATGTCATTTTGTAAAACACCACCCTTTATAACAAAAATTATTTAGAAACCATCTTATTAAATGTTTTCACAGGTGCACCAAGCCTTTCCTTGAACCAAGTTAGAAAACAAGAGGTCAATTAGATGATGCACATGTGCGGTACATGAGAGCACAACAGTAAAATGGTTATATTTTTCTTTTAATAAAAAAAATTATAGAAAGGAAAAAAATTATAGAAAGGTAGGACTTTACAGAATGACAAACACAAATGCAATTGTCCACACTAAAATGAAAAGTTAAAAACCGACATTATATAACAAGGCATCTCTATTTTTGTCTCCAAAATATGCAATTTGTACACATGGGTATAGTTATGCTGTCACTCTTATGCAAATAGGTCATTACTAAGTTCATTTAGCTCAGGGGATCATGTCATTATAAGGTATGATTATGATTACTGGTCATCACTTAGTGTTTCAATTTCAACAAAAAGCTAGATCCAGTGCTATAGAGTAATCATACAAAAGTCCAGCAATATTGGGTTTATAGAATTGACTATTTCGGTTTTAGTTATCCTTATATTTCTAGCTCTAGTTTTATTATACCATACTACTTCAATGTATCAATATATTCTTGACAGTTGACAATGAAATTTACCTATATTTGACCGTCTCATTAAATGTTGAAATGCTAAAAGAGATTATATGTTATGTTAGCAAGAAAAATATGCACTAAAAGAGACCAGGGAAGAACATATTACCAAATGGAGAATAACTGGAGAGCACAATTATATGGGCAGATGCACGGCGAATAGCATACCAGAGAGGACTGCTACTATTGGAGGCCACATGAGGGGTAGCATACCTATGTAGGTAAGATTTAAATGGAGTAAGTTCCCCCTGAAAATAAAAGCATGATTAAGAGAAGTGATCAATAAAATCTTGAAAATTTATAGTAATTGAGTGAAAAATCGATCAGTCTCTACTTTCCTTGTTTCAGGTTAGCATATTGACCAAATTATATAAATTTAGAGGAACACCAATCAAACTCAACAGTCTTCAGATACAAAGTGGTGGAACATAAAAAACAATTATGCACAACTGACACCAAATTCCTATTTGCTCTTCAAGTGATCTACATCACTAAGTTAAACCCTAGTAAAATCTTAGGAGCCTCAAAAAAATGCATCAAAGATTGCTTAGGGTTTGTGAAAGGGAATATAGGACATAGAAAAGCTCAATGCATCTGCTAGGATCATAATTACCATATCTGGCATATACTCTATTTCATGATTGCCAGCAGTCCAAATCCATGGCTGATAAGCAGCACATGGTTCAACGAAGCGGGCCCAAGAATCCCACCTAACTCCTATATCATTATACTGATATCTATCAGCATAAGAAAGATCACCCAAGAATAATACAGTCTGTCCTCCAGTTTGCATATAATGCTGCAGAGTAGAAAGAGAATTGTATGTTTGTCCCAAATCACCTGGCATAAAACCAACGGAGTAGAAATCAGTTTCTATATCATCCAAGTCAATGATACTCAGAAAGCATGGAAATTAAAATCAAAATAACAGAACCATGAAAGTATTAAACTTCATTATGTTCCATTGAAGATGCATCTCATTAGCAAATGCCTACTCAAAATACATATCATTCCACTTGGTTTGAAACATCTCAACATGATTGAAGTCTCTCCTGTCTGCATCACCAATTCAACTACTCAAATATCCAGCACCACTTGCCCTATTGCCTACTCAAACGATGTAAAATACACATTTTATTGAATCGACATGTGAATACTACAATAGCTAAATGCCTGAGCCAATATATTGGCCTCAGCATTGATACTTGATACCAAACAGCATACATCCCTTTCAGTATCTTCTCTGCAAGATATCTCCGGTTGGACAGCAATAATCATTTATATAAGGTACTGTGAAGAAATTCCATGAAGATAAGAAAGTTTACTAATTAAGTAAAACACAGAATGGGTGCTTAAATATTGATCTTATATAAACGCACACTCATAGGCTTTAGAGAGAACGATGATCAATGAAAAAGCTAAAATATGCATTGGCAAATAAGAATATTGTTACTATGGAATGAAAGGCAGTGACAGAGAGTACTCTGAGACTGCATAATGCATTTGTATAGTGTTCCAAATACAGTAAACTTCTAACTACTCAGGAGGTAGAACATCATGACTATCATCACAAACCTTACCAATTATTCCAAAAGTATAGGGAGAATCTGGATGGATCTGTGGAGGTGTTTGGAACCAAAATTCACGAGATGAGCCACTTGCTCCAATTTTGTAATAATACTTCGTGTTGTACTGAAGAGTAAGGATGTATAATCTAATAAGGATATGAAAGAATAGAAAATGATTAATGATTATTTAAACATATAAACAAATGAAATTTCATTAACAAAGTAAAGATGCAGGCTAAGCATGTTCATTTCATCTTCACTATTTTGTTTCGTTCGAGTTCACTTTTCCGGCTTACTTTTACTCTCGTATATTAACATTTATTCAGTTCACTTTAGGTGAAAAACAGGCCATAAGTCAAATAGGCTCTAGTTTTGTTATCTCTCTGCTGAGATGAAATAAAGAGCAGCAATGGCAAAACATTGAATAAAGAAATAAATAGATAGATTTAACTTTCATGTTTTCAGCAAAAAATAAAATAAAATTCTGGTGACAAAAATATAGTTCAATTAGATTCAGGCACCAATTCATTAACAAAAGCATGACAAAATGAGAGCCCAAATGGCAGAAAAAATATATTTTCTAGCGAAAAACACAGCCAGATATTTTACAGTGTTGGAGATGTCTTTTGTACTTTAAACTCAAGATGCTTTTTCAAAAAAATCTAGTCAACATAGTACTATAGATATTAGCATAATATAACCAGTATGCGAATTCAATATGCCAAGGTGACCACTTAAAATAGTTTGTAATGCATATCTTTACCTAAATTTCAATCTAAAACTTAACAAGTTCTGCCACTCTAAGTCTCTATATATTAAGCCAACTCTTGAAGAGTTGGTGTCAACATTTCGAACTTCCTATTATACCCTTTTATATTTCAACAAATTACCTTCAATTTAAATGCAATTCTAAATAGTGTCAACTGTTATAAACCACCCCACCCCCAATCCCAAAATCGACGTGATATCCCATCCTAGAATTGCCTATATTTTTTTCTCTTTTCTTTTTTCTAAGATTTGGCAATTTAATTGAAAAAGAAAAAGAAAAAATTGGAGCACAACTAACTTCCACAGTGCCATTTCCTTCTCTCTCCCTGTTTTTTCCTTTTAAGATTGGCACTTGGCAATTAAATTGTACATAATAACTTTCTTCATTTTAATACAAATACCATTCTACCGAATTCATTCCCCATTAACTTTAAAAATTGACGAAATAGTCTACAACATCAAGATTTAAGGTTGAAGATATGGGTGCTATACTAACTAAGCTTCCACCTTTTGCTCATTTATAGAGTTACTAATCGTGCACGTATCACGTGCAATCAAAAACTAGTTCATGTTAAAACGACCTTAAAAAAAAGAATCATGTTAAAGCTGGAGATGCTTAGTGTGTGCCATCAAGCACTAAACTTAATCATCATAAAGCTTCTTTGATATGTACATCAGATGCTAATTCACAAACACAAGTAGAGCCTACGGAAAAATAAAAGGAATACCTCAAGACCATCAATTAGACAATGATGAATGTAACCCGAGTTATACTTGTAAAATGTGTAGTTAGTCATGGAGCCTTCAGCACTAACTTTATAATCATTTTTGGATTTTCCATACCACACTTTGCTAAGGCCTGGTTCATCAGGTGTTACCCATGAAATTATGACAGCCTTTCCATCATAATCCCCCTGGCTTAAGTGCACCTACGTTCACACAAAAAGTTGAAAATGATAAACATCAGGAAGCTTTACCTTAAAATTAGACAGGGGGCATGCTTCTCAATTTATTGTTATCCCAATAATAATCAAATACTGTGTCCAACTAAATTTTCAGTAAAATATAAAGATCCTACTATTTGTCCTTTTGGCAACAAAGTATACATGGAAAATGGAGATGGATTGTCCAATGAAGGTAACAGCACCTTTCCAAATGCAAAAGGGACCTCCTTTCAAGTTACCATTGTACCCAAAAAAAAAAAAAGAAAAAAAGAAGCCATGAAAGTTATGAAACATCTAGGGCAACGAATCTAAACTTTATATAAAATTAAGTAGCTACATTATTGTTACAGTTGCAACAACAGACCTCACTTGACTTCTTTCAAATATTGTGGCCTTAAAATTTATAATTCTAGTTACCAACCTGCTGAGGAGCATTGTGACCCTTTGGAACTGCGAATGCTTCATTGTCAAGTGGGATGTCAACAGAAGGCCATTGAGAGCGGATATACGTACTAGTTATTCCAGCATGTCCGCTGCTTAAAGAACTCAATAGCACAGAGACTAGCAGTAAATGATGAAAGGCCAGCAGTTCTGTCCTGAAAGCCACTAGCATTCCTCCTCACAGAATCGATCTGTGAGCAAGTACACACAAAGACAGTTCGCTTAGGAAAGTCTATTAAAAAGAACAAGAAAACAAGACAGCTTAATAGAGAACAAAGCTCATGTAACTGATTCAGTTCCAGTTTAAATGTCTGTTGGCAGTAAGAAGAATACAAGTTTAGATAAGAAGAAAGTATACAATTATCAAAATTCAGAAATACAGCCTAATCAGAAGAGCATAAGTCAAAAATGGTAACTTACAAACTCACTGGTACACTCCACCTCTTAATGGTTATTCATGTAAATCCAACCAGGGGCAGGTTCATTTGCGTTTTACTCGAGAATTAGATACAGAGGGTCCCATGAAAAAGGAAAGGCATATAAATGCAGTATGCACTAACTAAAGAAAACACAGCTACAATGAAAGCACTTGAAGGGACTGTCCCAATCTCGGCTTACTTTACGGTTCAGTTATAACAGAAGTGGAAAACAATCATGAAACATCCAAATTAGAAACCTGAAAATACAAAGCATGTGGCTTCTGTACAGCAATCCTAGCTTAAACAACATAAAACACTGCACAGTACAGCAATCCAGTTATCTCCAGTCACCCCCACCTCGACAAACATGAGACCTCTTAATAAATGTGAAATTAAACTACTTGTCTCTTCACGTTTTTGGCCGTCCTATTACTAGAACAGACATTAAAGGATCCCCTTGCGGTGGCCCAGGTCCCGCCTCTCCAGCCACGTGGAAATCCATTTCATTTCCTTGTGGGACATGTGACGTTCAGACGTTTCTAACAAACTTCATCATCTTTCTCTGTCTGGAACTGCAATACCCAACTGGGTTCTTCATTGTTTCCCTTTTTCCATGCTCAAATTTCTCTTTTTTCTCAAGAGTTGGGCAATTACTCTCCCAGGGAACTTGTAATTCCGAGCTCATTATGCACATAACAGCATAACATTTGATTCAGAAACTATGCAAATCCAATAAACATTCTTCTCTAAGGAACCGACCAGAAGCTTTTACCATTCAAAACATGGTGATCAATGTCTTAACACAATATTCTCAGCGCCTCTCAAGTTCACTCCAAAGCCTAATCTCACAACTTCTTAACAGTGACCAATTAAAACCCAAGAAAATAAACTCAAACATAGAGCAACAGCACATTCAAGAATACCTCAATCCCCATAACCAAGTACATACTGTTCAAATATGTGCCTGTAACAAAAAAAGGAAACTCACTGTTTGCACCCACCAAAAAAAAAAAAAAAAAATTAACTTTAGTAATGTGGTACATTGCGAATTCTGTTCAGCCAATACAGAACAAACATAAATGAAACACAGCCCAATTTCAAGAACTGGAAACTCGATCTGATCAAACCACAATAGACAATGGTAATCACTAATCAGGTCATCAGGATATTAGATTCAAAAACAAAAAAGCACCAATTCTCAAAGAATGTCGCTGAAACAAGCAAAAAGAGGGAAAATACTAGGGTTTGAGAGATCAAACAATTACCTGATACAATGATCAGACCAATGAGAAAGACAGAATACCCAGATGTAGAACTCCAAATCAAAGCTGGGATTTCAGAGAGATGAAGAGAGAGAAGACGATAAAGAGGATGGGAAGACGTTTTCGGAGGTTAGAGAAAATGAGAGTTGAATGAAAATGGCGGTTGGTAGCAAGAAGTTCTCAGTAAGGTAGACACTTGAGATTAGCAAATTGAAGGGAAAATTGTGTGCTTTTCATTAGCAAAATGATGGATGGGATATGGTTCTGCATAAAAATGTTTTTGAAAATGTTGAAAGGGTACTATTAAATATAAAAATGAGTAACATAGAAAAATATGATTGAAAATATGTCATATCTTTGTAGCAAATCTTCGACGGTAACATGTAAGTGAATTTCAGATCAAGGTTAGAGTGGATGTTAAGTAAGAGTTTTATGTCCTGCGTTTACCACATCCCATAGGCAACATATGCTCATGACAATTAGAATGTAAAACACTTTATATTATATCACAAAACATAATGAAGTACATTGACATACTAATGACAGGTTTTTACCATCTCATCAAGAAAACATTCGATCTAGTATTTATTGAACTTTAAAAGACTCAAATTACAAGACTTTTAATTCCTACAAAAGCAAGGGCGGTAACTGTCCTTCTTTCTCTGCCTTTGTCACAAAATGCTTGATCAAGGTTTGATGATGAGGAACATTTATTGAAGAGCGAACTGAACCAAGGAGTTTAACTTTCACCATTAGATATATATGTGACTTTCCATTTGAGCTTAGGGTTGCTGAAGATTAGTGCATTTCCCACCCCCATAAATCATCAATCGGAAAAAGCTCGTACAGAGGCAAACGCAAAATGGTAACATCGCCAAATATGGGATGAGGAAAACCAGGGATAATCAAACGCTCATAAAATTGTTTACCTCCACCATTTCCTGCAAGAGCTTGGTTTAAGATATCAGTAAATATACGAGCACATACTTTATTTATGAAATATTTAATTCTGGTAATTGTCAAAGATTTATCCTGATGCATCATCTCTAGAGGTACATTTTCATGCAATAAAGTGTTGGTGAAGGCATTGTTTATGATTGGTGGGATAGGTTCACCAGTTGCAAGAGAATTCAAACACATAATTGCTTCATCAACTACTTTGTTAACAACAAAGTTGTTTGCTTGAAGAAGACTTGTTACAATACTAGGAAATTGCTGATCTTCTAGCCAAAACCAGAATGCCATGGCTAGTAAGGATTCAGCAGGGCCACGCGATAGATCCACGACCAAGCGAGTAAATAGATCGCGATCAACTTGATGGTATTGGTGAAGATCTAAAAGAGGAAGGCAGGCCATTGCAGTGAACTAATAATTGATGGGTAAGGTGCGGATGAATATAGCAAAATGCAGAGATGCAAAGCTTTATATAGAATAAAAACATACAGCAGATTTCTGTTTCGTAGCTTTAACATGCGTAATTTCAGTGGTGTCTGTGGGCGGTTACCTAAGATTGAGGTAGTTGCCCATAGACACCACTAAAACTATTGAATATACAGCTCATATACGTTTTATTCGCTCAAAGAATTCATTGAACCTGATGTATATGCTGTTAATACGCATGATAATATGCTAAAGACACTCGTGAAACTCCTGTATGTACAACTCATTTCTATGATGATTATTCACATGCATCAGTGAAGTTGTTGTGCATACAGAAAACAAAATATGAAATTAATAATAATAACTTGCCCACATGAATCAGCAATAAATACACGCTTTTCTCCCTCAATAAGTTTCGACAACAACTAAGAGAAAACAAAACTGGCATGAAGGGCAAAAGCCTAATGTTAAACTTCAATGCTCATCTTACACATTGAGTTGGATAAAATTTGTTTAGCATATGTCTATTTATCATAATAAGGCCATAAGCTCTCTCAAACATTCCAAAATATGATCAAGTAGTCTTCTTTACTTCTACATCCCTACCAACTTAAGGTTCAATATTGATTTTCTTTTCAAGTGATAATAACTAATGGTTATATTGATTGTTATATACTCACATATGCCCATTATGGTTGCTCATTCAACATTACATGTTCAATTTCTCAACATTGCCTAGGCTAAACCATTTTTGGACTTTCAACATATATACAAGGAAAGTGCTTCCTATCATTTTTAGTACTATCATTAATTAGTTTCATTTAGTCTTTCTCTTTCAGATAGCCGTTTGAATTGAATGGTTGGTCCCGCGAAATTTGACTGGTAGTTGAGAGTTGAGATCCCTAAATCTTCTTCACTCTGTTTTCCCCTGTTTCGATTTTCGCATTAACTTCAGCCATGAACAAAGATGATTCTACCCAAATTTCACAAGTTCTACAAAACCTAAACAGAGCATTAGAAGATCTTCAAACCAAGCATTTTCACTATTTAAGAGTAGATATTGATTCACCCCCCATTAGATCTCTGCTAGAGCTCGAAAACAGAGCACCCACAATTCTCTCTCCTCAAGACTCAACTCTCTCCAATCTCTCTCACCTCAAAACCCTCATCAATAATCTGAGAGATTATCAAAATTACACTCCTCGATCCTTCATTCAAAGCGGGTTGATTTCCTATCAGATATCTCGGTTTGCTTTGTTAATTCAGAAGGAAATTCAACTCTATTTTGACAGAGAGAACATCAGAAATCTCGTCGAGGTGCTGCGAGGAACACATGATGAGGGGACAAAAGTGAGAGCGCTTGAACAATTTGAGGACCGTATTTCGGTTGGGTTTGATCGGGAATTGCAGGAATTGATCCTGAGAGCAAGATTGTTCCCGGTCCTGGAGTCGATACTCTGCGACAATTCTTGCCCACCAACTGTTCGAGAAAATGCCGGCTCCGCAATTGCAGCCTTGGCTCGATTCAACAGGAATGTCTTTGTAGGACCTGTGTTAATGGGTGTTGCAATTCCCACATTGGTCTTGATGGGTTCGAGGAAATCGCTTCAGGTACTCACTGATCTTGTGAAATTAATCAGAGGGCCATTGGTTGATGAGATGGAGCAAAATGGCCAAACTCCTAGAATTATTGGCTTAATGAGCTCCGAAGATCTACAGGTGAGACTAATGGCTATGGATTGCCTCTTTGAGATAGCGTATTTCGGTAGGAAGGAAGTGATCGAGGACATGATTGAATGTGGGTTGGTGGAGAAGCTTGTATTTTTACAAAGAACAGAGCTTGAGGATAATTTGAGTGAAGTGGGTCAAACTGAAAGCAGAGGAAACTGTGCAGATGATGAGGTAGTGATTCAAAATGACGAATCTTCGACAAATCATCCATTTCTCGGGTGTGTTGCGAGGTTCACGGTGCAAGTGGAGGTAGGAGAAGGGATGGAAAAGAGAGAGAAAAGGGAGATCAAGAAGGAGATATTGAAAAGAGTTAGGGAGGCCTCTGTTTCTGAGGCTGAGGCTGCTACTTTTGTTGCTGAAGTACTATGGGGTTCCCACCCTTGAAAATGTTCCAAGTTCTTGCAAAGCCAATTTTGATGTGATTTTGGTTCAAAGTTTGGATATATGTAACTCCTTGTTCTTGTAATACTGAAGACTCTTGTAATATTATGAAGAAAATTGAAGACTAAATTGTCCCATCTTGACCATCATTTAGCAGCTATGGCCTATGAATCCCGGTATACCAGGAGGCCTGGTGTACTCTTTCCTTTGGATCCCACCGCTTTCTATCACGTATGGCTCTCTTCATTTCGTCATTACCATTCAGTTTTCAGTTCACAGTTGTTCAAATCTGCAACATAGTGAATATATGAACTCTGAGATCAGTAACCAACTCCAACCATTTATGAACTCAAGAGCCCAAATCGATATTACAAGCATCATACAAATCAGAATCTTCTTCACACGATAGATTCCCTTCATGAAATCATTGAGATCTGCATTCAACATAATTCAAGAATTTCATTCTGTTGTTAAAAATCCTAAACCCAATGTCCTTAGGACGAACAACAATTCAAATTCTAATCAAAAAAATGTTCATTACAATCTAGAACTGGAAATGTTTCCCAGAATGTTGTCATCCCTCGGACATAATACTGGTTTGAGCAGTGGCTTAGCTGAAAAAAGACGTCTGAATATGAAGTACGGAAACTGTTACAGATCATCAGCATGCTACCTGGGTTGACTCGAGTGATAATACTCCTAAATATACCACGACAGTTTACAATACAACCATTCTACATTGCGAACACTTGCAGCTTGCATTACCAAATCATCCAAATAGCTTATTAAACTCAGCGACATACTTGAATCAAGCTGATTGTCATGTTTCAAAGCAATGAACTTCAATAGCTTCAAGGCTCTTGAGTTGAGTGGAAAGTCAAAGTGATCACCTTTTAACCCAATGAAGGTTATATCCTTCAATGATTCGCACCACTTTATAAGATTTTCTGGACAAGTATCAGATCTTTCAGATACCAACCTCTTAAGCAGCAACTGCAATTGATTGAGATGCTTGCAAATGTTACGTACTGTACGTTTAAGATGAATTTAACCAAGATACAGAAATAAAATAATATAAACATTTGTGCCAAACAAGATCACATTATTCTTTAACACTCCATATTTTTCTCATTAGCTAATCACCTTCACATTTACGGCATATAAGGTAGTGATAAAGTTAATGTAGGGCAATTTTAGATGATACCATGTACACTAAAGTCACGTCTAAATTATACTAAAATTTAGTTCTGTAATAGTGATAGTGAAGCTAAGCATCTCAATTGTACATGCCTATTTTGGAATGAGGCTATCAAATAGGTCGTGTTCGTGTTTGGTTCCGTGTTGGGCTTAAAAGACATACTCCTATATGAAAGGAAAGATGATTGCAGTCTACAACAAAGTGGTCAAATCATGTTAGATTCGTGTTAATATGAGTTCGTGTCATGTCGTATCGTGTTCGTGATTTTCTTAGGGTCCGTGCCGTGTCAGGCTTTGTCAGTTGTAGATAAAACTGCCCTGATTCTTCTACACACGCACAACAAAAGAAAAAGGAAATAAAGAAAAAAAAAAAAAAAAACTACTAGTAAGACTCAATCTACTCCTCTATCCAGCACAATCAATTTGTATGTCTTGAGTAATAGATGCAAACCTGCACATTATCAGTTGTAAAATAACTTTTCTTCAGCCACAGAAACTGGGGAGGTAAATTGCTCGGCATGCCTACCCTCAGTGACAGAATTTTGGGATGTAACGTGGTCAGTAAGCCGTCCAAAAGTGCATCACAGTTTACTGATCTCGTAAATACTGTCAACTTCAAACTCTCAAGTTCAAAGGGTGGAGGAAACTGGATTCCTGTGAGCTTTTTTGCATCAAATGTTATCAAAGGAGCCTACACAAACAGCAAACGGAGTTTTGAAAAAGAAAAAAAAAATAGCATCGAGAACATGCTGAAGACATTGATAAAGTCATTTGAAATGCATTTAGAAACAGCATAAAGAAACTTAAAAGTTTTTACATACTTCATCAAAACTATGAATATGCACGCTCAATTCTTGGAATCTGCCACATCTAATAAAGTTACTCAACCTCATGAACCAGGAATTGTTGATATAGTCCTCTTCGTCTATAAGAAGGGTGGCTGTCCGAAAACTAGCAACACTATTTAATGCTAAATGAGGTGTGTAACAACCCACAAATCCGAATGTATGCAAATTAGGGGTATCAAATTCAGCCTCAAACAGATTGTCGGAATATCTCAGTTGCAACCCCTTAAGAACAGTACTTGAAAGTTTCAAAACTTCCCCTTTAACATAGCATCCACTCAGCAACAAATACTCAAGTAGATCAAGAGATGAGATTATCTTCTGTACCCACCTTCCAGAAATGGGAATGCCGCTGAAAGACAAACGTTTCAGATTTTGGCAGGCAGAACTGACATTCACTTGACATACCATGCCATTCTCCTCTTCATCAACAATATCAATCTCAAGGTATTCTAAAGATATTATCTCAATGCTAAACTTCTCAAGTTCATCATGTTCATAACGGAACATCATCTTCTTGAGCTTATCGTGACCACATATTTCAACCCTCCTGAAACCCCAGCAACGGTCCACAGAGAATATCTCCATCAAACTAAAGTAGGAAAGGACATTTTTAATTGTCTCCTCGTCTATTAAGGAATTCCCAAGATTCATCTTAACTACAGACTGCAGCTTGATTGCATTGCTGGAGGCAAAGTGATTGAGAAGACAACCTCTTAAACTTAAAACAGTTAAAGATTGGGATGCAAGGACCTTCCAAGGCAAACTATAGAATCTTTGTTTTCCCACTTGGATGTATAAAATATAAATCTAGCTCTTCAACGCGCATATCAGCAACCAATTCCAGCCATTTATCAACTCGAGAGGCCAAATTGATATTCACAAGGGTCATAGATAGTCGAAACTTTTTCACACATAGATTCTCTTCACGAAATCGGTGCAATTTGTAGTCAACATAATTCATGAATTTCATTCTCTGGTCAAAAATCTTGCAGCGCTCATCTTTTGGTAGCCTAACTTCCTTAGGATTAAGAAGCCATAATTCCGGCCCAAAAAAATGCTCATCACAATCTATAATGGGAAATGTTTCCCAGATATGCTGCCACCTCTTTGACAGGATACAGATTTGAGCAGCATCTATGAAGGAAAGAAACTTCACAATATGGTGAAGGATGAAGTCAGGCAGTACAGAGATCCTATCAACAGAATTGGTGCTCTTATCCATACTTTACTTGGTTGAGTTGACAAGATAATCTCCCAGATATGGCTACTCTTCAAGTCTTCTTAGGCTGTTAAACAAAAGGAGAAAGAAGCAATGTGGAGATTTCCAGCAAAACCAAGGTAGTGTTATAGACAACAAATTTACTCTTTTTATATTTATTATTTTCAAAAATAAAAAGTAAAAAATTGCTTATTACATAAAAGATTGCTACATAAATCACCTTGGCTAATCAGCTGCAAAGATGCACTATAGATACATCAAAGAATTGAGAAGAAAAAGAAGGTATACATATCATAGCATGTAAGTATGCAACTCTTTAAGCAAGCTAGAGTACAACATAACATCTTTACATCTTGATGAAACCAAGAGTTAGAGAGAGCGAGAGAGAACAACTAGTATGACCATTCATTAGAGTGAACTCAATAGTTGCTGGATTCTATTCATACTATACTATACTATACTATCAACCCATTATATGAGATTTCTACATGGGATGGGGTATACCACATTACAAGTCCGATGAATTTGCCCAATAAGTTTATAATTGCAAAATAGCGGGTCTTTCAAAATAACCCCTTTAACAGTTTTAGCTTTTAAAGGGACAAGAAGGCATTTAGATTTTGGATAACCTTCCAGGTCATGTCAATGACAGGATTTGTACTGGATGGGGATCGTTATTTATATAATAAAAGAGCTAACTTTGAATGCTTGCTCAAACAGGTTCAAAATAACGACAAATTGGTAATCATGTAACAAGTTTTGTGTTATCATGGAGTTTTAAACTTTGATGCAACAATGATCTTAAGAGCACAAAATGGTATGACCAAAGTTGTAATCACTTGATAAAGTTTTAAAATTTTAAATCGTAAGAATGATCTTGATTGATGTTCGTCTCTCTCCTTAGGCCATATTTCAATTGGGGGTAAGGGGTCACTGATTAGGGGGTAATGGAGTGAATTAAAGGGTCAAATACTAAAATAACAGGGTGGAGGTGTTGGTGGATGGCAGAAAGAGGAGAAGATAGGAAGAAGCCATATTTGAGGCAGCTCACGGACCGCGTTCTGTGAATCGGCATCATAGGCCCTGACCAGTTCTTTTCTTTTCTTTTCTTTTCTTTTTTTCCCCCAAATCAACAGAGCGTACAGGTTAAGTATTACTGATGTGTTGACTCTTTGAGCCATTGATTGATTCATTGACCAGGTTCAAAAACAAAATTATTAGGCTCTTAACCACTGCAGCGAGCCATTCCAGAAGCATGCGCCAAATTTCTGAATCTGAATATCACCAAACTGAAATAGTAAAATTACAATTACCCGCATTCAAATGCCGACTACAACACATGCAGTATTAGGTAAAAATTGCCCATGAGTTCAAGAACAACAGTACTTAAAAGCAATTCAATGTGAGCCTCAAATCTTCTTCTGAGGATAAAAAAAAATTCAGATTACGCAAATTATAATATAAATCCATAAACCCATTAATTGAAATCCAAGATAAACCAATCCACTTTAGAATTCATCATAAACAAAGGGAGCAACCAAGTCATAAAGCTTTCTACAGCAGGTAACTCTTTTCTTATTAAGTTATGTAACTGATTGGCTTTGAGGCTTGTATACTGGGACCGTTAGAACCCTTCGTAGATGGTGGCCAACACCCAGTTTATACTCCCTCTTAGCTTATGGATTGTTTATTTCTTAATGGCATATAAGAAAACCTTATCTAGCATGCTATGTTTCATCTGTCACCAACATGTACCCCGTTTAAAAACTCCAGCACATAAAAATCTACATTTTTCGTGCTTGTAATGATATTATTAACAATTCCAAACAATACTAACATACACATACCTGCACTTCGTCTAGCTCGCAATATACTATCTCTGTCATGCATTATTCACCAAACCACTAAGTAGAAATTCCATCATTTAAAACCCAATCCAACTTGCTTTCTAAGTGTTCAATTCAGCCCCAATACAACAACAACAACAACAACAACAACAACAACAACAAAATAATACACATGAACTGATCTCTAGCATTATTTCTAACATATTTCAACATCCAAACAACTTTAAAAATCAAATGACCAACACCTAGGGCTTAAATAATTCCAAAAATTTTAATTATGAAAAGTACCTCGATTACTAGCAGAATTTCACTTCATTGACTCCATAATCCATTCACTTTAGCAATTAAACTCTGAAAGTTCAAATCAAGAACTAAAAATCAGATAATAGGCAAAATTAGAGCACAGTTATGCAAGTACACTACACCTAGGGTTTCGATATTGAGGATTGTGGGTCGAGTTTGGTGCTAACCTGGATCACCAAAGTGATGCACCTTCAGCAGGGGGTGATGAACGAGGGTTCCAGTGGTGGCAGTGGTGACTCCATAAGCAACAACAATGGCTGCAGCGGCGGCTTATCCTCTTTCGCGCCTAAAAGCAGTCAAACATCCTTACTGTCAACAATCTCTTATAAACGGTTGACGGTAAATTGGGTAATAGTTTTTCTTGCTGTTATACTCAGTTAACTCGTGAAGTTGAAGACAATAGACTGGGTAATAGTTTTTGACCAGCTATATTTTATATACTATTCCCTCCGTTCGATAATGAAGGTGACGCTTGGTTTTCCGCCACTCACCTAGGAGGCAGCATTATTTTATTCTATTTAAAAGTCATACTTCCAAATTTCACACTTTTATTTGACTCGTGATGGCTTAGATGGTAGATTGGGTAATAGTTTAATTTGCTCAGTGGTCTGAGTTGAGATTATTACTCTAGTGGCAAATAACTGACACTATTTACACAATTGTATTTGTAACCAATTTTCTTATTTATATTAATCAAAACCAGCTATGACTTATATACCTTTCAAGTTTGCTGCATGATTGTATATTTCTATAATACATTTGTATTGGGCAAGCTTTGTGTGATTGGTTACATGTTATCTACTTGCATGCATATAATAATCTAGATAATAGTTCATTCTTCCATTATACTCCAAACTTTTTGGTATTATAAGCCCTCTTATAGTTGGCTAAAGGCCGGTAATTGGCAGCTCATATTCTATTAATTACTAACTTATAGAGATTCAAGTGTCATACTATCATCTGCTTACTTTGGTCATTCAAAATTAAGTAATGCCTTAATGGCATGATGCCAATTAAGTGCGAATCCCATTCCCAAGCCACTCAAAGTTCACACTATATACTTGTACATATGTGATGGCATAACTATTACTCCCTTTGTCCCGCTATTACGTTTCCAAATCAAAATTGGTACAAGAATTTTAGGAGGAAAATTTTAGTCATTTTTGCCCTTATGAAATAGAGAGAATATAATAATTGGTTTTGAGAGAGATATAAAATTAGAAGAGAGAGGGTGATTGGAGAGAGTGATTAGAGAGAGAAAAAAGAGTTTTTTATTGTATTTTTTAGATAGTGGGGGTGTAATTTAGGGATTATTTGGTTTGGAAAGGTAATGGTGGGACAAAAATTTTGTTAGTTTGGAAACGTAATAGTAGGACGGAGGGAGTACTTAATATGTAGTTTTTGTACTTTTTTAGATTAATGTAGTAAAGTTATAGGGTTGTAAGTAATCCCTGACACTTTATAAAGAAAAGAAAGAGTTTTGGATATTGCCATTTACCTATCCACAATAACAACGTCAATAGTAGCAACACTTGTGTTATTGTATGTAGATAAATTATTAGTGGTCGTCATCATCATTATATTGTCAGTGAAACTTCCCATCCTATTAGTGCTACTTTAGTTAAGCCCACATATCATATTCTTAAAAGAAAAAGGTTCAAATTGGTCAAATTTCATTGCACAAAAAAAATATTCATGTATAAAACTTGCTCAAGAGTTTAACAAGAGAATAAATAAGGAGAAAACCAAAAGAAAAATTCAAATTCAAATTCAAATTCCGCAAAGTGACTATTTTGAAATAAAATATGCAGTATGTGAACTCCTTTTGAAAATTGATTAGTTTTTTTTTTTAAAAAAAAATAATGTTTTACCCATTTTATTTTGTAAATTATATGAAATCCAAAAAAAAATTATAAACATAATAATAGTCAAATTTTGAAATGTCAAATCTAAATGGAGGAAGTATGGATTATGACACCATGTACATTGGATCACTACATCTTCAAAACATTATCATTACCATAGTTTATTAGCTAACTTAGAATTTACTTTTAAATAGTACTTCTTTAATCTTACCTTATTATACTTAAGAGGTGTTTGGTCCATCGGTAAACAAACTCTGGTTTAACCGTAGTACCTCCTTGCAAACACCCAAAAAAACAAAAAAAAAAACCTACTTTATTATGGTCATAATACATGATTTCAAACCATCGTTGTTCATGATATAGCTAATCATATAGTACCATGTCATAAATCATATTGATTCACCTAAAAAAGAAAACAAAAGGCAATAAAAGCCAAGAGAGAAGCAAGCTAACTACCAAAATTCAATTTTTAATTCCCTCTATCGTCAACATATTTTCTTCATCATCTCCTTCTTCTTCTTCTTCAATCTCTCTTTTGCACAAAACCCAAATTTCTGCTGAAAGCTACCCTTTAACGATTTTTGCAACAACAACAACAAGCTTCCACCATCTTCCCTTTATATAAAACCTCAGATCTTACTAGTTGGGACACTTTTCTTTTGCTGTAAGGCAAGTTTAGCTCAATCGATTATTGGAGATCTAATCACAAGCAGATCTTCTCTGTTTCTGAGCTTGTATTTTTGTGTATTGGGTTTCTTCAATTTGATGATGACTTGGAAGTATAAAGCTGGTTTAGTCCTCATTGGGACTGTTGTTGTCATCTGGGTCTCCTCTGCTGAAGTTACCCAGGTTAGCTTTGAGGTTCATTCAATTGTGATTGCTGACAATTTATATTTTTCTGCAAGTTTTGGTTCTAATTGATCTGTATGGGTGATGCTCTCCATGTATTTTTAGTGAATTTGTTATATGGGTTTTTATGGTATTTCAATCAAATGGGCTGGGTTTTGTCGGAATTGGTTATTTTGATGAGTACCTGTATTACATGTCTTACAATTGTCTTATCATCTTATGGGTTTGTTGAATTTCAACTCTGGTGATGAAGAACAATTGGTTTGAGATTTGATGCTGGTCATAGTTTTAAGCTTTATATATGAAGCTGCATCGAATTTGTCGGTAGTTGTCTGTTGTTGAGGAAGAAGCTAGCAGCTGAAATTTAGGGCAGATTGTGAATCAATCACTTGTCTGAGACGCTTCTTCTTGGTCAAACCATAGAAGTATGACTATGCCATTGAGATGGATAACTTGATAGCTAACTAGCCATGTTACTTGGAGTTGGGGACCCAAATTGAGCATGAGTAAGGAGTTTGGATCCAGGAGTCTGTCGTTTACGTTGGGTTGAGTGATGAGTCTATATTGTAGCTCAGGGATAAATATTTGTATGTTGCTGCTCATTTTGGGATCAATTGTAGTGCCGTCGGATGAGGGATCTTTGGTGTTCTGCCTTACCTACTGTCTTGAAGGGAACTATTGGTTATCTACTAGTCTTGCTCATAGGTGGATGAAATAACTCCAAACTGACAGCTAACAACAAGCTATTGAATGGAGATAGTATGGCACCCCTACGCAAATAGGCAATGAGAGCTTGGCATGCCTTTATTGGCATAAACGATGTGCTTGACTACCCAACTTGATCTAGGGAGGTTTATTCGGGATTCCTTATACTTTAGAATGGTGAATACTTTAATTAGTTGCTGCAACTACATTAGAGACTGTAATGGCTTTGAATACAACGGTTTGACTGTCATGGAAAAACAGAATCACCGTTATCACACTTTCCATGGGTTGACTTTTCTACATCAAGTAACACAGACTCGGTGTACTTTATAACAAGGGGATTATCTCTCAGAGGGATGCCAAAGTCCTTATTGATGAGTTACAGCTTTCACGGAAAGGATTATATATCACTATTTAATACTGAAGAGTAGAACGTTCCGTATGACGTGGTAAACTTTATTCTAAGAGTTTTTATCACTCAAATAAAGAGTTCCAGCAGTTGAGTTGACAACTTACATGATTTACATTGTGTCATTGATCTAAACAAACACCACAATATTGGTGTCGGTGAAAGATCAATTCTTGAACATCACTTTTTAAGTATTTTATGGACAATGTCACTGTGTTGTGCAATCTAAGATAGCTTTTTTCGAAATTGCGAAAGAAGACTATGTTGCCTTAACTTTTGAGTTTTGAAGCCAATTGAAGATTAATATCTCAGTGAGTAATGGGTGTATGCCTTATAAAATCTGTAAATGATATGGTGGGTATGGAAAGTCAGCTTCTTTCATACAGAGTCTATAATAACACCAGAGGGGCCTTTTTCATTAGGGCTGTTATATTTGCCTGTACCTTTCCACTATACTATTCACCAAGTGTCATGTTCCAAGAGAGGAGAATTTTTATTACGTATAGTCTTTTGGTTATCCTTCGTATCTTGTAAGGTGTACTGTATGTGAGGAGAAACTTGCTAGTAGCAATTGTCCCTATCAGGGCTGGGGGGAAAGAGGAGCAGTTGGATGCCTTGTAAGTTGGGGAAAAGGGAGGAGTGAAAGGAGAAGGTTCAAGTTTCTGGAAGCCATTTGCAAAGCAATACTAGAAATTTAAAACAATACCTTACAACGTATTTATTGATGCATTTGTACTATTACTCATGTGTTTATTCAGCAGACTCTGCGGGAACCCTGTTCTTGTCCTGAGAACCTAATTTCTACTAATTTTGACTTGTTTCTCCATGTGTCAAAACTCCTCAAATAAAGATAATTGTTAATAAATGTGTGCGCGCTATTAATGTCATGTTTGCTTAGTTGTTTTAACGTTTGCATCATATATACTATTTCCTTCGTTCCATCATATAATTAATGAGGCATATTTGTTGCCAGACCTTGTCTGACAATTATCAACTCAACAGGGGATATATAATGCATATAAGCAGCCCTTTGCAGTTACATATCTTGGAGCTTCTCTAATGGTGGTTTACCTTCCCATAGCTTTCATTAAGGATTGGTTTTATCGTAAAATGAAGAGTTGCTCTTCCAGAAGTAGCAAAGGTGCTGACATTGTAAGGGAATCTGCTGAACTACTTGGTTCTCTCAAATATGTGGAGCAGAAAATCTATGCACTGGAACTTGAAGGGAATATTACGAGTAAAGACAGTGAGTTGAACCTTTCTTTGGAAGAAGATAAGCCATTTATTGATGAGAATTTGCGGAAGCCTGGTCGGGAACTCAGCACATGGGATATTGTCAAATATGGATTTTACCTCGCCCCTCTTTGGTTTATGGTAGAGGTAATGCCCTTACTTAGTGTTTGGTTTCATTCCGGAACCTGTGTATTGTATTTGAAGAAGTGGATGCTGTGGTTCTAGCATTATATCTTCTTTACGAAAGATTTTTCACACACACACACACACACACACACACACACACACACACACACACAAACAGGAACAAAGTATTCTTCATCTAGGAACTAAATGAAAGTTTCAGATAGATTTCGTATTTGTTACAGAAACTCGAAAGTAAGAGGTTATATTGTGGTTATAAACCTTAATGTTTAGTGCTATCTACATCTCTTCTGTTCCCGAAATCAGTTTTGTGCGAGGTTGATATAGGCCTTTGTTATCCAAGACTTGTCTATTGTTATTTACCCCATTTAATGTCATGCAGTATCTCTCAAATGCTGCCCTCGCGCGTACCAGTGTGGCAAGTACAACAGTGTTATCTTCAACCTCAGGACTTTTTACTCTTTTCATTGGTGTGCTCCTTGGTCAAGATTCGTTGAATATGGCAAAGGTTGTTGCTGTACTAGTTAGCATGGCAGGTGTTGGCATGACAACTCTGGGGAAAACTTGGGCCACAGATGAGTCAGAATTGAATACTTCAAGGTATGTCTTTTCATGTTTTTCTTATATTACTTACTGAGAGTTGGTTTAATTAACTATGCAGATGAAGGTATTTAAATGCACAGTTATTTTTCCATTTTTGTGAACACAACCCCTTTCCCAAGCGCAATGTAGAGGAGGAAACTTCGTATCTTTCAAATAGTGCAAACCATCATCTAGATCTAGGACCCAGACAAATTATTAACATCAGGCATGTTTTGGTTATAGCTATTGCATTCAAATTTCTCAGCTTATGCTATCTTCAATTACCGTCAAATACCGAAAAAGGGGCAGCCCAAAATGTGAGGCTCTTTCTTGACCCATTGGCAAAGGCCATCAGATATATGCTGAAGTTCCTGCAAAAAGTTGGTGTTATGACATTCTAGGTTCTTTATGATTAGTGATATATACATAAATCATTATGCTACTGTCTCTTTTTACATGCTGAGAGCTATGGATCTACTTACTTTGCAATGATTCTTGCTTTCTTTTCATAATTTGTGATTTTGGGGTATTGGTTGACAGTTCCAACTTTTTCTTCCAGCACCGGAACACGTTCGCTTGTGGGGGATCTTTTTGGCCTTCTTTCAGCTGTGTCATATGGCCTATTCACTGGTTGGTTAGCTATATCTAGTCCTTAATTTTGTACCGATTGTCAACTTATCACTGTTATGCTCTATAATGCTCACATTCAATGATATATATCTGCACAGTCCTACTGAAAAAATTTGCGGGTGAGGACGGAGAAAAAGTGGATGTCCAGAAGCTCTTTGGATATATTGGTTTGTTTAGTTTGGTAGCTCTTTGGTGGCTTGGTAAGATTTTTATCTTTTTCATTTAAAACAAATCCGCATCCAACACTTCTACAATCTGTCTTGGCTATTGATAGTATAGACGGGTACTGCTGATGCCAGTGCTGCGACACTGATGACTACTAATCTCTCTTTGAGAAACTGTTCATTTCAAGTTTTCAACTGAATCACGCTGAATCAAACTGAACTGATTCCAGTATGGGGACAATAAAATGAACAAGGCCTAAATTTTGTCTTGGTCTATCTTGTGACAGCCAATACTCTAACTAATATTGCTTGTTCACTTAAGTGACTGCTATTCCTTATTTTTGTCTTTCAGTATGGCCTCTAACGCTGGTAGGAATTGAACCAAAGTTCACAATTCCCCACTCTTTGAAAATGGATGAAGTCGTTCTTGCCAATGGATTGATTGGAAGCGTCCTCTCTGACTATTTTTGGTATGTCTCATCTCATTTTTCCAGTCAATAGCTCATACATTCCAAAGTTTTGCTGTTAAAATGTATATTCTTCTCTGCAGGGCATTATCCGTTGTATGGACAACTCCACTAGTCGCAACATTGGGTATGTCGCTTACGATCCCACTTGCTATGACGGCTGACATGGTTATTCATGGTCGTCATTACTCAACAATCTACATTCTTGGTTCTGTCCAGGTAAGGATTTGCTACTTCGCTCCGAAATTATCATATCTAAGAACATTACTGTGATATATCCGTTAGGAATTACTCGTTCATAACCTCTTTGAGGGCTTATCTTCTTGGAGTAAAGTTCATTTGTCCCATTATATGTGTCATCTCCTGTCCCAGTACTTCATACATTTGTCACATCAGCTTTTATATATTTTCCTTATTAATGAGTTGGCTTGTAAGACAAATGCATGAAGGGTTGGGATTATTAGGACATGAATAGGTACTTAGAATGGGAGATATGATCTTGATTGGTCAAGCTAATAGTGTCCTTAGTTCAATGTGGATATTTGCTACTTACAAGGAGAAGTTAACATTTAAGTCTTACTTCATTATGTACAGATGACTTGAGCTGCACACCTAACCCCTACCATCCATAACCGCATCCTTTCTATAATAATAGCATGAAACTACGCCTTTACCTTGTAACACATGAAAATTTCATTGTCCACCGAAAGCCTTAGCTTGCGTATTCTGTGACCTTCCTGTATTTAGAAACACCAAGCATGCTTGTCAACTGTTTGAAATCTTATTGTGCCTGATTAATTTCAGTTTTGGTGCAAATTTGCAGGTATTTGTTGGTTTCGTAATTGCTAATGTTTCAGATAAGTTCTCCAAAGTGCTGGGTTTGTAGTATTGTGAAACGAAGGCGTGACTTTGGATCATAGGAGCATGATTTCCCAAAGGGTTTATCAGCATTTGCACAGAATAGAAGAAACAACAGGATGTAATTTGTATCTTGATGAAATGTGAAATTGGTAGTCAAAATATTTGTTTCCACACTCGCTCGAAAAAAGAAAAAAAAAATAAATTTGTTTCCACGCCCAAAAGTTCCAAATTCTTTTATGTATAAACTATGTTCTTGGATTTCTGTGGATATATAAAAATCCAGTCAATTTTGTTTGTAATCATTTTGTGAGCTCGCTTATACTGTATTTAACAGATTCTTAAGGGCTCATGTCTTTGCAGTAGAGGTGAAGGATTCAACAATATTGATAGCTTAATATATACATTATGATAATAAGATAATGCAGTAAATTGTATTCTAGGGTGTGCTAGATAGGGACTCTACTGGCTTGATAGTATATGGGAAACTAGAAAGAGGAATTATGATTTCTAATTAATCACATCCATTTTGATAATTATTAAACAACATATCTATTACCTACCATTTAAAAAGTTACTATCTTTATTTTTTTTTTTTTTTACTATCTTTAAAATGTACTCTATATTCCAATCTACCAGCTTACTCTTGTCTCTTTTAGTACCTATGTCATTATATAACAAAATACAACACTCTCTTTCTAATAACACCCGACAGGAAGTGTGGGAGCACAAATCTTTATGCTAATTATCTATTGAATCTATGCAAAATGGGTGTTGTGTCCAGAATTTCTAACACGTAGTATCAAATATGGACATGCGACACTCGATGGATAGGGTTGGCCGCCATAAGTCGAGTTGGCCTGGCACAAATTTGGCACGGCCACGCTCGAAGCAATGCCTTGACACATGGCACAATGTCGTGGGCTTTACCAAGCCTCGATTCTAGGTAAATCCAGTACTTACATATGACACAACATGTTTTAGCGCGTTAAAAAAATGGTAATATAACAACATAGGCACGAGATGATGGCCGTGGGCTAGCTTGAGGAAGAAGCGACACACGACATTGACGATACGAGGCCCTTTAGTTGCGTAGTGGGCCAGGTCGGGCCTTCTTAAACTTTAGACATGTTGACACGACACGTAGGCTGATCCAGCATGACCCATAAGTCCATAACCACCCCTAATTATAGATTGTACATACATCATAACATCTAGCTAAGTGGATTTTACCTTCCCCCTGAACAAAAACAAAAACAAAAACAAAAACAAAAACATAAAAAAAAAAAAAAAGAGAGAGAGAGAGAGAGAGAGAAGAAAAACAAGTCAAACCGGGCTCTCTGTCAGATTCGGGCCTTGTTTTTGCTCAAGCTCAACTAGTTAATCCTCAGAGCGGGTCCTGATCCGAATTCAGTTCTTTAGTTACGTACTTACGGGGGACGGAGGAAGAGAGAGAGAGCCGAGAATTTTGAGGCTCTTTTCTTCAGTCTCTAATGGCGACGATGAGCAGATCCAACCCTCTTCTTCTTTTTCTCTCTCTACAGCTTTGTTTCTGCCTTCTTCTACCCACCACATTCGCTCTCTCATCTGGGTTCGTCTTATTCTTCTCCCAAATTTTGTTGATTGATTGTATTGATTTTTGATCTTTGAACTGGTTTAGCAGTGTTTGAGATCGATAAAGATTTCTGATTTCTGCAAATTTCTATGCTTTTTTGCAGGCAGAGTGATGGGTTCACCATCAATGGTCGAGTAAAGATCCCAAGTACGATAATTTCTGACTCCCTCTTCTCTTTCCTCCTATTTAACCTAGTTGTAGTATTTTTATCTCTGTTGTGAATTTCCTGTTCTGTTTTGATGGTTGGTCGAGATTTAAACTTAAAAATTTGCTCTCGGGCAATAGTGACTGTGGGTGTAATGTAATCATAGATGGAATTTGCTCTGGGTTGACCGATGTGAAATTGGTTAAGATCATTTTGATCAATTGTTTTGGCTTATCTAAGCTTCTTCAGAGTGGAGATTGTGAAGGGTGATGGGGTTTATATGATCCAATTAACATAGTATGTTCAACAAAGTGGCAGTGATTCTGCTGTTGATTTCGTGAGCCGCGTTCTTTAGATTGTAATGGACTTAATAAGATGTCTTTAAGCTAAACTCTACTTTTTGTCTATCGTGAAGTAAAATTTCAATCTCAGCCTTTCAGTAAGGCTCTAACACATGTATCTGATATAACCCTTTCATACTCCATAAGCACGATGGGATAGTGTTATTATATGTAGTACATCATGCTCATGTGATGAACCGTTGAGATAAGAACAGTGAACTAAGAAAAAATCTACATCGTGTAGTATATAGTGCAAAGATCAATCATACGCTTTGTGTGACTGATGAAAAAGCAGTGTTGAGAAGCCAACACTTCCCCTTGATTTCTGTTAACCATGATCCTTGTTATCTTTGGGAAGTAATAATGGGCGCCAAGAAAGAAGAGTGGATGCTGTGTCATAAAGGATTGTGATAAGGAAAAAGTATCAAGTTTGAAAGGTGTGTGACTAGTGCCAAGATTATGACAGGCACAACATGAAGTTCTAAGTGTGCAGTAGTTCAGTCCTTACTTTAGTGATTGGGAGTTGAGCAAAGGAATTCCACAAGGAATTTGATGTATAAGTATAATCTCCAAGAACCCTTTTCGTTATATGAACACAACTTTGTGTATGTGATTTCAAAACAACAAAATCCTAGCCCTTTGAATTATTAAGGTTATAAACCATCAAGAACAAAGTTTGAGGACCATTCTCAGCCAACCACGATCAAAAATTTCTCTGGGAAATGAAAATTTTGATAACAGTGTTCAAATGCACGAAGCGGCTTGCTCTTCATTCTCATTTTAAGACCAATCTTCTTATATCCCAGCTTACCCATATATGTGTACACTACAGAAATACAATAGGAAATCTAGCCAAATGAGAAAAATAAACTTTGCATATTGGGCCTGTTTGGGTCCTAATTTTGCCAAGTGGGGTCATTTGCTTATTTGACCGATTAACAAATTCAATAATCCAAACATTGGTCATTGGTATTTGGTTTGCAAGTTGTGCATTGACTTTTTAGACCAAACAAGCTCATTGAAACAAGTTGAGAGGGAGTAGCTTTTTAGGTTAGGTTGTTCATAAATTAAGTATAAAATGACAAGCTTGCCACAAACAACATTAAGAACAACAATAAGTAATTGTATACATATGTCCATCGGTCATTTTATACCATGCCACCTAGTAATTAATAATCGCCTTTTCAAACATCTTTTACAATTAGCCAATGCTACCAGCCTTTGATGCATGAAAACTTCCATACAACATAAGTATTTGACTAATACAACAAGCTGATGGGAATTACCGATCACATTAGCCACCAACTGCTTACCAAACAACGTCGTTCCAACCTAAATTTATAAGGTTAATGCAATGCAAAGCTCCAGCACATCAAATATGACAAATGCAAGCTGGAATTGTACCATTGCAGTCTCCCTATGTGTACTCTTTCTCTATTTGGACGAATGACATCTTTGAGAATAAACCCAACATATCATGGGGTTTTATGACTAGCTAGCTTCAATCTAGAGTCTTCTTGTGATATTTTGTAAGTATATTCCAGAAGAGCTGCATGAAAGTGCATGGAGTGTACTTGAGTTGTTGCGCAAAAAAATAATCCCTTACATTGCTCTATTGCTGCATAGTGTGTCCTCACCCCCCGATTTCATTTCTTTATGTCCTAAGGTACTTACTTTACTTAATTGCCAACCTATGAATGAGTTGGAGTATCGTTCATTTGACTTGAACATAGGAACATAGTAATTGAAGGGAGTTTGAGTGTCATTTAAAGCTTTGCGACATATTGTAGTGCATGGCAGGACCCTTTTGAGCTTAAGTCTCTCCAATTTATGCTCATTAACTCAAGGTACTCACAAGGACCTCAATGCTTCTACATCAAAGCCTCCCTTTTATAAAAGAATTTACCCTCAGATCCTCTAAGTTGACATGATCAAGAAGCAACAACTTTGTACCTACAATGATGGAATTCGACCTTTGATCCAAAATCCTTTGGACTTAGTCACGTCTCCTTTAGCTTGGCATCAATGCTCTTCAAAAGATTATGCCTGGAGTCTAGACAGATTATAGGACCTTTCTGTTGGAGAAGTAATTTCATTCTCCCCAATCCCACTTGACTTTGTTGTTCTTTCGATTCTTTCAACTCATCTAGAAGCAAGCTTTTGCATCCACCAAATTCATTGAACAAATTTTGGAAGTTGGATGTGGCCCCTGAAGATGTATTCTTAGCCTCCTTGTATTGAATATCATCATGTCTACAGGGAGCACTCTTGGATTCACTTTGTTGCTTGTAACAATGGGAGTAGACTCATGTTTATAAGAAGTTGGGGCCAAGCTCTTTTCTGACTTGACTTGTTTCTCCTTGGAGAATTTGACCACATGCTCTACATTAAGTGCACCACACAAGATCACAATCCAAGGTGTTAAAGTGACCCTTTTCCCATTCACAACCAAAGATTATAAGTTATCAAAGCCATCTTAAAATACCACAAGAAGACTCTAGAATAAAGCTAGCAGGCCATGAAGACTCATAATGTGCCTAAGTTTATTTCTCAAAGATGTCATTTCGTTCATATGTAGAGAGTGCAAATGAGTGAGGCTTGAATGGTACTATTCTTGCTAACACTTGTACTATATGGTGTGCTTGAGCTTTGTTATTAAATTGGCCTTATTTCCGGACTGTTTTGAGTAGCTGTTTGGTTCTTTTTATGTGCTTTTAGGAAGTGGCCATAGGTGTTTGGTTTACGACAGGATATAGAACTTTCTTTATGAAGGCTTACTTTTGGGGAATAAGGTAAGTGACTTCCTCCATTTCGGGGGAAGTAGAACTTCATTAGAAGATCCATTTCTTCTATTTTTGTCATCCAAACAACTTTGTGGATTTTTACTTCTTAGGAGTTGGAAGACCAACCTCCTGTGTTTCTTTTTGACAAACCAAACGAGCACTGAGAATAGGTTGAGTTTATTATCTTATTTGGATTGTCTATTGTACCTTTATATATGGGTAAGTGTGGATTTAAGAAAATCAATTTTGATATGAGAATAGAGGAAATAGCTCGTTTGGTGCGTTTGAGCACTTCTACAAAAATCCTTCTTTCCTTTGGACATCTTTGATCATGGTGGGTTGAGAGTGATCTCCAACTTAGTTTTTTCATAGTTTATAATAACCTTTAGCATTCAAAAGGGTGTGCTTTATTTCGTTTTTGAAATAAAAAAACAGAAACTATATTCTTAGAAGTAGCTGAGTTCATGAAGACTAAACATCATGGTTCCTTGTCTAAAATTTGAAAATTGACTAAAAACGTTCTATTGGTAGGCATGAACAGAGTGGTAACTGAATTTTTATTTGAAGAGTGGAACGAGGTAGATGAACTACAACTTGAAGTAATGTGGACAGAAGTCACATCATAGTGAACCAAATATCAGTTAGATGGTAAGACTAGAGATATGTGAATGCCCTATAATTAGTACTGCGCTTTAAGTAGTCAAGTGGATGAAGAGATTCATCAATATGTTAGAAAACACAAAGCATTTAGCTCTGGCCTACAGATTATGCATGCAGTTTGTCACATTTGCTTTACTAAACCAAGCCTTTACCACTAGATTCGACCAAATACATTCATTTGCTTCTAGTGAAATGGCCTTTGAGAATGCATGCATTAAAACTCCAATAGGGATTTACACTTGCTTTTAGGTATGTGACAAAACCTCTTTAATGGGCTTGGAGATAGACAGCTCAAGGAAGAAAAGAAAAAATGAAGGCACAAAGTTGAGAGAGATATAAATAACACTGAAGTACCAGTATGGAATCTATGAACTAGACAGGGAGATAGATGATTGAGTTAGATAGGGGCTGTGATAAATGAATATGAACTACACAACTAGAGTACTTTGATATGCAAGTTTGAACTAGATGTAGAAACCACTTAACTATGTCTGGAATAATTCTGTTGTGCTTTATCAACAGAAACCTGTAAATCAAGAGGAAAAATCTGAGACTTGAAGATGCTGCTCTGTCCTAGCTATCGTATGTCTTTAAATGTTGTATGACTTACAAATGAGAAATATGTGAATTGCTTCGGGTTTAGAATATAAGATGGATGAGTGGCTAGCATAGCACATTTACGATGGAAAAAGGGTTTTTATGTGGTTGACATCACCTGTATTGATTATGAGTTATGCAGTTACTTCTCGTATTCAACTGGTATATTTCAATTTACTTGAATTATGCCAATAGTTCAGAATGTAAAAATGGATGGGTAGCATAGCACATCTGAAACAGAAAAATAGAATTTATGTGGCTGACAAGTGATATCACTTGTATGGCTGTGTTGATTATGACAGTTACTGCTTGTATTCAATTGGTGTGTTTCAGATTGCTGGACTTATGCCAATAGCTAATATATTGTGGTTTTAGCCTTTTAGGTTTGTAGTCTTTATGGGCGTGGCTTGTGGCTACAGTGCCTGCTGCCCGGCGAAACTCTCTTCAGTTATTAACTGAGAGTCATTTAAGGAATGATTTTAAACCCGACATCTGAACACGATTAGACTAGTCAGCTTGAGTATTAGTAGTCTAGGTTTTACAGCCGAGGCAAGCAATCTGCTATTAGTTATTTACCGAATTGGTTGTCAGAAGGCTGTTATCAAGACAGTTTATTACGGGTCGATCAACACAGGGATTACCAAACGCCTAAATGACGTCTTATAATCTACTTCAGCCCCTATTTTTCAAGTCAACTAGATGAAATTCTTGCTCATAAAGGGCTCTGGCGTACTTAAATAGGGAAGCGGAGATCAAGTTTGATCACATCCTACATGTTGGAAAGCAAGGTTGATATTCCTGGATTCTTGAACATTCGATTCTGGCCGTGCGAATCAGCACAGGTGTTTAGAGGCTATTCCCTTGGAAAGAAAAAATGCGCATCCAATGTTGTGGTATTTATGCTAATTTGAAGTGATTGTGAGTGCTCGAATAATTCAGGATCGGTTTTTCTTTGAAGCCTTAGAATATTCATTTTACATTCCTATCAGTATCTGGTGTTGGATTCAACAAAGCATAGTCCTCGTGCCTTCAATTTTTAAGACAAGGATGTATATTTATATGTTCTAACTCCATTCTGTGCTCATATAATGCTACTTTCACATTATATTCTTGGATAAATTAGATGTAAGATATCCACTAATATATTGATCTTCTCTTTGCAGACTTTGGGACAAGAGGATATGGTTTGCCAGCTAAAACATCAAATATCAAGGTTATACTAAATGGTGGTCAAAGAGTTACATTTCTGAGGCCTGATGGATATTTTTCATTGTATCCTAACATGTGGATCCCATTTACTGGATTTCTTTGTTAACAATGCATGCAGCATAATTGATATTCTCTCTATTTATACCCCATATAATTTCATATGACACACGTAATTACTGGTGTTTTGATCCGTAATCCTTTTGGGATTCTTTTATTTCTCAATGGAGTTCTCAGTCGTCACAAGAATTTTGAAATATGAGTTAGAATTTTGTTTTTTGTTACACGTCTTATTTACTCAAGATTATTCCTTGACTGTGCTTAAAGCCATAATGTGCCAGCAGGCACTCATCTGATTGAAGTGGCCACAACTGGCTATTTCTTTTCTCCGGTATGACAAATATCTGCTTTTGTTATATATATATATTTTTAAAATTTTCTTTTTACTTTTATTTCTGTGTAATATGTTTCCCTTTGAGATTCAGGCAATCTATTATTTGTTTCCTTTTTTATGTTATTTTTGCAGGTCCGTGTTGATGTCAGTGCAAGAAACCCTGGAAAAGTTCAGGCTGCACTGACAGAGACAAGAAGGGGTCTGACCGAGTTGTCTTTGGAGCCTTTAAGAGAGGAAGAGTATTATGAAGTAGGCCACACACTCGAGCCTTTGTTGATCTATACCTTTTGTTTTGTTTTGAATAACCCATTCATTTTATTGTTCTTCGCAATTTGTTGCAGAAAAGGGAGCCTTTCTCAATCTTGTCTCTGGTGAAGAGCCCCATGGGTCTAATGGTTGGCTTCATGTTGATTGTTGTTTTTGTGATGCCTAAACTAATGGAGAACATGGGTAAAGCACTCTAAACTCTGGAACTGATGGAAGATTTCTGCTTTATTTGCTTATATATTTCCATCCTTCTTCCAACTTTCCGTGCTGCATCAATCTGCCACCAGCTTTAACTGTCAATACTCAATATCATATCTAGGAAATGAAGCAAGGGGAACAGAGTTAGATTGATACGCAAATCATCTTTGTTAACGTTGATATGTATGTGACTGTTGTGTATAATATTTATGTGGTAAGAAAGTAGAACTTATTCTTCAAGGACAGAAGCTGTTCTTCCCTCGTATGTTTCATCCACTCTCCACAAAAGATTCAACCTCGAGCTTCATCTGTGTTCATTTATCTTCGTTGTACATGAGCCACCTATTATAACGTTTTCGACTCCTGGGTTTCACATCCTCCAGAAAGTAACAATTGTGTTTTGCCTTAGTGAGTCCCAACAAACCACTTTGTGCTCAACTGGTAAAAGCTCTAAGATCTATTACAGGGGCCCCTAGTTTGAGTCCCCTTGGAAACTAGAAGTTTTCCTGGCCATTAATTTCAGGCCCATAGGATAATCAGGCGAAGCACGGATACCCATGTTAAAAATCACCACTGTTTGCTTTCATTGCACTCTCTCTGATCATGTACTTGCATATATTTGGTTGGCAGATCCTGAGGAAATGAAGCAAGCTCAAGAGCAAATGAGGAGTCAAGGTGTTCCTTCTTTGGCAAACTTTTTAGGAGGCGCTGCTCAAAGGAACTAGAAATCGAGCTTCAAGCTCAAGGCTGTGGGCCTTTCACAGGAACTGGAAGGAGTTGGAAAGATTAAACCAGGGAGTTTGGCATCAGTGCAGACAAATAATGTCACTCATGAACATCTAAATATATCACTGACAGGTAGTAAGCCCTGCTGAATTTTTATAGGAATCTCCAAATTGATTGATAAATTCTGTGGAGCGGTGTGGGAAAATGTAATTTTGGTTATGTAAACAATAGTTATATCAGTAAGCACGCAAATTCTGCATTAAGTTCTGTGAATTATTTTCCTTGATAGATTAGTTAATCGATGTTATGATGAACTGACACTCTTGGGAGGGTTGCGTGTCCTTGTCGGACACGTATTGGAAACTGGACACGACACTCGTTTCTCATTGTCCAGTGTTTCCATGTTTCCTTACCCGTCTCTGTCTGTGTTATTGATGTACTTAGAATTTTGGTTTCTATTTATCTCTGGGATTTTATATGGTTATTGTGATATATCTGTCCTGGAACATCATTGCAGACATGCCACTCACCAGATCCCTGTGTGACCGTGTCCATAACTCAGCAATGATAATCTAGGACACGGATATACTGCATTTACCAAAGCTCGATGCTTAGTTTATGAACTAGAAAGGCTAACAACTCGTCAACATTGATAGCCTTAATCCTGGTCTTGGTGTTGCAGTTCATATAAACTGTGATTCATTCAAATGGTATTCTGATATCTGGTGGTGTTCTAACCATCGATGTTCAGTGAATCATTGGAAATTAGATAATTAGTAGTCATATTACTAGTTCAAATTAGAATAATTGAAAATTAGTAGTCATATTACTAGTTCAAATTAGAATTTAAGAATAGCTATAGTCTCTAGATGGAGAGAGTACTTGTATCATGGAAATACTAGCCATTCACCAAGCACCTAATTGGGTCATGGACTTCCTGTAAATTTTGACAATGTTCCAAAATAATATTTTTGAATTTATCTTAAATAGTAGTATTTTCAAAATATCAAATTTTTATATATATAATTATTCATGGTCAAAGTACCGTGTTGAAAACCGTGCACAAATTGACCAATAAGATTTTAGTAAAACGGAGAGAGTACAAATTTAAATCCTCGACCACCAATCACATCAAAAGATGGACAATGAATTGAATGGAGTAGAATGAAATTAATTAAACTGCCGGAGAGGAGAGGCGAGAGAGGTTCGGTCAAACAGCTGGTCTCCCCTGCGTCAACTTTACCTCCCAATCCCAAACCGACGAGAGGCAGTAGGTAAGGTGACCAAGAGAGAGAATCTAAAATGTCCAACTGACACACCCCCCCCCCCCCACACACACCATTTTCTCTCTCCTCTGCCAAAACTGAAAAAAATCCTCAGATCAACTCAAAACCCCACTGGACTAGAGAGAGAAAGAGAGAGAAAATCTCAATCCTGTGATTTTGCGATTCTGGCAACGAGAATTTGATCTCCGATTGATCATCAACAATGGAGACTTCCTCGTTGCCGGTTACGACAAAATCAGAGAGAAGAGCTGGTGGCGCCAGATCTTCTTCTTCGTCTTCTTTGTATGGTTCTTCGCATCAACCGAAGCCTTCTCTTCTCTTGGCCTTCCTCTCTTGTGTCGCTTGGCTCTACGTCGCCGGCAGGTATCTCTCTTTACCTCTCTGTATCTTTATTTTGTTTTGTTTTGTGCGATCGCGTTTTTGATATTTGAATTATGTTGTTGATGTTTTGAAATTTGGATGATTTTGATGGTATATACCATGCATTGACCTTTGTAGGGTTTTAATTTGATGATGAAGTATCCAATTTGATCGTTTTCAGATTCTGTATTAAGGATAGTGTTTATTTCATTGAATCGATTTCTACAAATGTAGCCCGATTATGTATCTTTATTGCGAATCTCTTGTTAAATTTTTCTTATAATCATATGGATATGTTTCAGCGTGTGTCGTTTGATTTTCGATTTTACTTGTTTTGATAGTAGATTTTGTTAAATATAGGTTCATCGCATTAATTTTCACTTTGATTGTGCATTTGTTGACTTCTTGTTCCAGTATCTGATGGTGTAAAGGAATAGTACCCTTTTTCAATTTTGTTGATCAATTGTATACATGTTTCGATCAGTGTTTTCCTGCTAATATTATTTTCTGTGCCTCTAATGTCATTTCTTAGTTCTGGATTGCGTTAACAAGGTGATCAATTATTTAACTGAAAATGGTCAAGTTTTCTATCAGTTCACCAAAAAGTTTGCATTGCCAATGAAAATGGTCTGTAGTAGTTATGACTTGAATTCTACGAGGTTCTCATCCCATGGTAGTGCTCAAAGTGTATCCGGCTATATTCAAGGCTGTTTGTATGTTATTAGCTTATGTGCAAAGCGTCAATTTAATTAGTCTTTGTTACTAATTTAGGATGACCTGCAAAAAAATTTCATTTTCCTCTCCGTCCTTTACTGATTGTCAAGTTTAGGGAAGGTAAAAAAATAAGGGAACATCATTTATTGTATTGTCTTTCACTATGTTTTCAAATTTCACCCAATCACCATTGACAATAATTTAGAAACTTGACAAGTTTTTTGGACAACCCGAAGTAGAAATTTTGACAATTTTTAAGGGATGGAGGGAGTAATAAATAAGGTTGTATGTCCGATATTATTACCCACTTACTCTTCTAGTTGCAAAACTAGCAATGAAAGGTGCTATTATCATCAAATTGCACCAATTTCTTAGTAAATATGAAGTATGGTCACTGTGTGAAACCTTATTCCGGAGAGAGGGGGTATTTTATTTTTCCTATTTAATGCGTATAACATCTGCATTTTTGCATTTAAGCACTTCCAACTCTTTAACAATTATTTTGCATAATCAGGTTGTGGCAGGATGCCGAGAACAGAACTTTACTGACCAACCTCTTGCAGAAAAATTCCGGCCAGGTTTTGTGTCTCATGTAAAGCAAATTGTTTCCTTTTTTTTTCTCATATGAAGTATAACAAACGAAGGAGACTAACATGTATCAACCAAGGAACAATTTTTTTTATTTTTTATTTTTATTTTTATTTTTAATTTTTTTTTTTTTGACAAGTGGTTCCTAAAATTCCCTTCTTTTTTTTGTCCTTTTCCTTTATGTTGCTTTCAATAGCTGAATTGTGAGTAGTACTTTTTATATCTTCTTGTCTGGGTGACAAATTGCCTGTATCTTAATCTGTTTTCCATTTTCCACCTTCTGCAGAGACCAAAAGTCCTCTCAGTTGAGGATAAGCTAATGGTGTTAGGATGCAAGTACTATCTCTCTCTCTCTTCTCCTTCTATCTTCCCTATACATCTTCTTAAATACGCAGTGTACATGAACTCCTAGAGTTTGAGATGGCTTATTTCCATGATTTTCTGTGGTGGTGCAATCGGTGGTATCTTCAAGAGATATGGAGAAGAGGATTGCAGAGGCAGAGATGGATTTGACCGTGGCCAAGAGTCAAGGATATCTCAGAAATAAGCTGAAACCAAATGATTCTACTTCGAAGAAGCTTCTTGCAGTCGTTGGAGTTTACACCGGTTTTGGAAGTCATCTGAAGCGCAACAGTTTTAGAGGATCATGGATGCCAACAGGTTGTTGCCCGTAACATTTATATTATGTCTTGACATCATGTATGATTGTGAAATCACTAAACCTCTTTTCTGGCTGAATTATTCTGTTTGGATTCCTGGCTAGATGCTGGAGTGCATTGATATCCTTCTGCTTCAATTTTTGTAATAGTACCAAATTGTTAGCTTTTGGTTATTATTTGAGTGCATGTTATTCTCATTTCCCGTTAAACTAATTAGTATTCTGTAGCACATGTCTCTAGGGTTGTGGACCCCACCCTTGTTTTCCAATTATGTAGCTCTCCCCAACGACCTTTCCTTCTCTCGCTGCTTATAGAGAGAAGGCTATTCTGTTTTTGTATGCTAATTCATCACACTGCTGCAAATTATATTGTTGCTATCTTATATTCCTTGACTTGCGCTGCACTTCATGGTTTTACATCTAAGTAAAGTCTTTACTTGTTTTTCACTGATTCAAATGGAAGTTGTTTGCCATTTTAAGGTTACAACAGTTTCATGGAAGTTATTTTGTGAATCTAAGATTGGATCTGTTATGAGTTGTCTCAGAAAGAGATCTTAGAGTAACCCTTCAAGTGTCCATTGTCCTTTCCAAATTTATCTTTCTGTTAGAGGAGGGAATCGGAGGGATGTTGTTTTACGCTTCGTTATCTGGTGAAGTCTTTCTCCTTGTCTGTTTAGCTGTTTTGATATGTAATATCTTCTGTTGTTATCTCTTGCTCTTATAGGTTGCATATGCACATCTTGTATTTAATGTTTGCACTTCTGTTGCTGTCATTAGAAAATATCTGTTTAAGTTGCATACAAAAGCTTTCCATCAAGTTAGATTTGGGTTCAAACAGGATCCAATTGTCAGACTGTAGAATGTAGTTCTCATATTATTTATTTTTTTATTTTTTTGTTACTGCAGGTGATAACTTAAGAAAACTCGAGGAGAAAGGAATAGTAATACGTTTTGTAGTTGGTCGGAGGTTCTTTTCTTCTGCTTGGACTCAAAATTTCTTCTTTGTACTAGTACTTTGCTTGATGGTGAACACTGTCATGCAGTCACTTTCAAATATTACTATCCTTCCACTTGTATGAGTATTTTTTTTTAAATATCGAATTCGGTAATGCAGTCCTAATCGAGGCGATAGCTTGGATCGCAATATTGATGAGGAGAACCACCGAACTAAAGATTTCTTGATTCTTGTAAGTAGCAAATCCCTTTTGTACTTTCCTAGAGCGACATGCAAATTGTTCTAATCTAGACATTTTACATAATAGAACTATTGATGTAATGAAGTAATTCGATTAAGCTTTTCCCTATTATCTTCTGATATTTGATACTATGTTTCTTATCTTTCTCTATCAGCTGGTTAATAGTTTCAGCTTAAGCTTTTCCTTATTTTTACATCTCTGGCACCTGATTCCTTTGTATTACAAGTTTCAATCTATGAAATGAAGGCGGCAAACCCATTTAGTTTCCTTTACATATGAACTAGCAAGAATATATTGCCCATGTTTTCATGTAATGAATATATTGCCATGTGAAATATTTAGGAAGGACACGAGGAGGCTCAAGAAGAGTTACCAAAGAAAGCAAAGTTCTTCTTCAGCACCGCAGTGCAAAACTGGGATGCTGAATTCTATGTAAAGGTTGATGACAATGTTGACCTTGATCTTGGTAATGTTTTGAAGTCTTAAGTCATTTTTGCCTGATATACACATGGTATTTGATTATTTGTCCTTCAAAGATCTGAAGAGATCTATATTTCATTTTGTCTTACTTATTAGATGGCTTGATTGGACTTCTTGAGAGCCGTCGTGGGCAGCAGAGTGCTTATATTGGGTGTATGAAGTCTGGAGGAGTGATAACTGAAGAGTAAGTCTTTATGTCTTTTGACTTGTTTTAGCGTAAGACTTCATCTTGGTTTTTTTCTCCCCCGTAGATCTTTACTCTTTTGCTAAAGTTAAGTCAGGCTCAGACTGTGGCCTATGCTTATCGTATTAAATAACATTTTGGACATAATGTGTTGAAACTTGAAAGCTTCTTATATTTCATTATTTTGCAGGGGCAAACAATGGTATGAGCCAGAATGGTGGAAGTTCGGTGATCAAAAATCGTGAGTGCCTTCATTTAGAATTTGCTCTTATGAAATTTGTTGATATCATATGGTTTTGGAGTAAAAGAATAGACTGTAACTGTGTCAGTATGGTAGCGATGTATCACTTGCAGCGTCCATNGAAGAAAGAGGTCTTGATGTACATAACGTTACCCACGTTAGAGAGACTGTTACTCTGTTAGATATGCTGTTTCCAATAGTAACTGTAGCAGGGGGTATGTGCTATGAATGATCTGCTTCCTCTGTCCAAAAACTTGTCCCTTTTTAAAAATTGTCTCACAATATGTGAGTTACACTTTTCAAAGATACAAAATTTTGGGGATAAAGGGAGTACTTATTGTTGTACTTATGAATACAAGATGTGCGCTGGGAAAAAGAGGGGGGGGGGGGGTGTGTGTGTGTGCTGGAAGAGTACTTGTTATTATAGCTTGATGTCCATGATTCGTGAAGACTGGGGATTATGACTTTCTTCTGACTTCATGGATTGAAAGAATCATCAAGAGGGAGGAGTTTCGAATCATGTTCTAAAACCAATAATATGTATTTGATACATTGATTCCTTTTTTACTCCTGATTAGTTGTTGACAGAGGATAATGTTTTCTCTAATGGAATTCTTTCATACAATTTACAGTTAATTTTGGACACCTGTATATTTGGTTTAGTTTAACTATCTATCTTCCTGTCAGGTATTTTCGACATGCTTCTGGGACACTATTTATACTCTCCAGAAGTTTAGCAGAGTACATTTTTGTAAATAGGTAAACATTGGCTAACTTAGTTGACCATTATGTTATTGTGTTGATGCTTGCATCACTTGTGAATTGTGATTGTTGGCATAAATGAACTACTCTCACATGAACTTGTAGTTGGCTTTGCTTAGATTGAGACAACTATAGTATATCTAAAAATTACATGAGCGGTGAAAAATAATCCAAGATCAAATTGCTGAAGACTTCAATGTATTATTTTGTTCATTTTAAATTTTGAGTCATGATTTTTGAGCCACGTTAGCTTATTTTGGCTTCTATAGGCGTTGTTTAGATGTTAGGAGGTAGCAGATGGCAATAGCATTTGTGCTTCTGTAAAAGTGTTTGCTAAATTAGCAGATAACTATTGTCATTCCTGTAATGTGTAAAATGACATATAAAAGGTGGGGGTTGCTTATGGAATGGCGTGTAAGTGTCAAAGTGTGTGTGTGTATATACAGGTGCGAACTATTTTTAGGTGTGAACTGTCTGAACTTATAATCTAGGTTATCCAATTAAAAAATCAAGAGTTAAGATTTGATTTTTCCATCAATTTAAAACTTCTCAAATGTAAATACCATATAATAAGTGATGAATATGTATTATATGGGTGTTGAATTTAAAAGTGACGAATACGCATTTTACAAGTAATGAATCTGCATAGTCTATAAAAGTGATGGATATGCATATTATGAGGGATGAATGAGCATTCTATGAGTGATGAATTTACTCTAGTTCATATAGTTTGCACGGAGTAGTAGTTCGCACTGGAACTTGATACTCTCTCTCTATATGTATATTTTCCAAAAGGCTGATGTAAAGACCCTGTTGAAAATTTGCATATTGTGACCAATATGTTATTTATCTAACACTATAATTAGCATATTGACTGGTCAAACATGCTAGATCTCCTCCAATGCGTATAATGCCAAGGAAAAATCACTACTTCCAAGGAAATTATGTGTTACCATGGAGAAATACTGAAATATACATAATTTCCTTGGAATTAGTCTTTTTTTCTTTGGCATTATCCGTGCCCTATGCTAAGTACTCTCCAAAGTGCTCTTTTCCATACTAGGTCACTACCTCATTAACTGGGCTCAGTGGTTTTGTATTAGATTTGAATTCCCTGATGCTATTTACTTTGTGTTTTCTGATAGTATATTTCTGTCCTTTTCAACAGTGTATCTCTAAAGACATATGCACACGATGATATATCAGTTGGATCATGGATGATGGGATTGCAAGCTACATACATAGATGACAGCCGCCTATGCTGTAGTCCCTCCCGACAAGGTAATGTGTTTCTGACATACCAAACGTTTCTGCCTTTTCTTCTGGACTGTTTGGATTGGACTCTCTTATTCATGGTTTTCCTATGTGTTTGAACTACATATAGTTGGGTTCTCTGCATAGATGTCGATATTGTCCCGAAATATCTTTCCTTTTTTTCTTTTCTGAGAAGAGGTATCTCACCTGAAACTAATGTCATAGCGGCCATCAGTTTCACCACTCCCCCTGTTTAACGAGTTGAGAGCTGTGCCTGATGCTCATGAGACAAGATATTATGATTAGAAAGAAATTATGATTATGATTTTTCGCAAAGCTCTCAAAAATTTGACATCTTCCTTTCTCTTGCAGACAAGGTTTGCTCCTTGGCATGATCACGAGAGGTTGCTTTCTTTTCGTTCGAAACTTCAGAGTGCCTCTATCTTTGCTGGTGCGTCACATCTGTGCATAGGTATCTATAATTCTTTCTTGACAGAGATAAGCCTTCATTCAGAGAGGCAGGTGGTGAAAATCTTCCAGCAGGAGTGATAGATATACAGATTCTTTCTAGATGAAGAGTTCCCTAGTTACAGATTTTTTAGCTTTATTAGGTTGACTGTTAGAATTCATCAGACCTCCATTTTCTTGCCTATACAGAGTTTCTATCATTGTACAAGCATATCGCTTGCCTCTCTGTACATTCAACAACACTTGGTAGAAGTATACCACAGGGACGCATTTGTCCCAGATTCGCATTTTGAAGGATTTTTGGACAACTTGTCACTTGTCGACTGACAAGGGTTGTGTTGGGCTTACTGATTCTAATTTCAGCTTATAACAAGGTCGTATTGAGTTTCCCGAGCAATCAATTGATTATTTTGACAAATCCTAATCAACCAGAGAGGATATGCGCCAAATTTCACTATCAGTTTAATGAAATGGCTTGTTGCAATCGATCAATTTTTCGCCTCATAAGTTTTAAGGAATGTGAATGGTGCATGCTGATGTCAATGTTAGGGAAACAAGACCCAAATGGTGAGCCTTGTGAAAGGCTATACATACGTTTGTAAAAGTTATACATACGTTTGTGAACAAATACAACAAGCTCATGTTTTGATGGTTATAAATACAACAAGCTCATGATCACTTGTAAAAGTTATACATACGTTTGTGAACATCAAAACTTTTAGTCATGTAACGAAGTGATTACACCGACTTGTGAAACGATTAATCTGTTGTTCTATCACCTACCTTCCTTTCTTTTTCACCTCTACTATCAAATAAAGCGATGCATTCCATTGCAATCAAATAATTTTAATCTTATCCACAACCATTAATTTAATTCTCAAGGCACAACATTTAATGCCCTTAATGAGCACCTAACTATTTTTTATGATTTTGTATAATTCAAATTCATGCAAGTCCTTGCATAAGCTATGCTACATAGCAGTGCATAGAGCATCAGCTTGCATAAGCTATGCTACATAGCAGTGCATAGAGCATCAGCTTGCATAAGCTATGCTACATAGCAGTGCATAGAGCATCAGCTTGCATAAGCTATGCTACATAGCAGTGCATAAAGCATCAGCTCTAAATTTTCGCAGAAAAATAAATAAATATCCGCATTCAATTGCCTAGATGTACCCAAGAAAACAGGGCCAAAAAAGAGAAAGAAAACAAGCAATTGCTCATACCCAAAAAGTATAAATATCATGTTAAAAATATCACTTTCATATCCTTATGGATGATATCATCCTTGCAATACAGAATCTAGAGCCTGTAAGAACGCACATCTAATCTTCCATTCCCACCCTTTTCTTCGAAAAAGAACTGTAGGAAAGAATTTCTACCTTCTGTAACAGAACTTTACAATCCCAATACTCCAGAGTTTGTTTGTACAAGCAATTCTACTTGCAAAAAGACTATGGACAAACCAGTACAGGTACAAGCACTATATAGCTGTCGAATTGAAGGCCAGAACCCGTCTCGTAAAACAGGTGAGTCTACATCAATTTTCAGGACCATCACAAGCAGGAAATTGTATGAGGATCCACTATTCCAAAGTTCATAGTATACAGATCCAATATTGGCTGCTAGCTGTTGCAGCCGAACAGTTGATGCTGTACTTGAAGCATACAAGTCCAAATGTGCATCTAGGAGTTCTCGCCATAGGTGGTACACAACACGTGCTATAAACATATGAACCAGCAGTTGAAGCAGATAAATAAAAACCTACCATGTCCTATAGATAACCACGATGTCGAGGATCATCCGCAACTCTAGGATCCTTTTGGTAATGGTTGGATCTAGAATCACTTTGGTAATGGTTGGGTCTAGAATCATTATGGTAATGGTTGGGTCTATGATCATTATGGTAATGGTTGGATCTAGGATCACTTAGGTAATGGTTGGGTCTAGTATCATTTTGGTAATGGTTGGGTCTAGAATCATTTCTGTAATAATTGGATCTAAGATCATTTTGGTAATGGTTAGGTCTAGGATCATTTTGGTAATGGTTAGGTCTAGGATCATTTTGGTAATGATTGGGTCTAGGATCATATTGGTAATGATTGGGTCTGATATGCTGCACATTCAATGGCCTAGAATACGCCAGGGGAGCACTAAAATTTCTATAGTCAGGTGCATGGTATTGGTAACCCCCTGCAAACGGTGGAGAAGACAACGGTAAAGGATGGGGAGAGTGATGAGACCTATCATATCCTAGGGGAGCTCTGTATTCAGTAGAAGGAAAATAGGGTTGATGGTGAGAATAAGGAACAGAAGAAGGAACATATGAGTCACTATATCTCCAACTCTCAACAGGCCTCTCTGGTGGTCTAATTCCTACGGAATTTTGACTAAAGACATTAGAATGGGAAAGTGGGTGACTTTCGGTAGCACCAAGAAATTCCCGTGGCTTAACCACGTTTGCCACTCTCTTTTGAGAAGACGCAGGACGAAGGGAACTCTCGTTTGGTGTTTTCAACACCCTTCGGCCCTGCTTAGAACCACCCTCTGTCAGGTTCTTCCTTTTCCTCTGAGTAGGGTTGTCCAAGACAAGTTTCTGTAGAGTGTGCTGGTTGATGTTCGTCATGCCTTTGTTTCCATTGAGTGGATTTGGACCAAACAACCGATTCGTCAACTTTACTGCATCGATTTTTCCATCAACGTAGGACCGAATCTGGTTCAAAGAACGACGGATGCACGAGTATATCTTATCAATTTCTCCTGATTTTACTGCCCTAGCAGTATTTGAAGATCTATCTGTAAAATCTTCTATCTGCAAGAGGTATATGTAGGCCTACCTGATCAGCACATGCACAAGTAATGTTAAAAATGAACTTTCAGAATATAAAAGTAACTCACACTGATGAACCCAATCTTTTCTCCCTTTTTCGACTTCCATGGTTTATATATCCAAGACCCCTCGTAAGTACTAGCGCATAGTCCTTTAGGCCAAAGTGTTTCCACTGATTCCAGCTACAATGTTGAGATAAGTTAGCATAAGCTAATGATGTGACTCAGATGAAAAGACATGTCTCAACCACATTATTCAAATCATAGGCACAAATATAGAAGTAGAAGCATCAAGAAACAAAGCCAGCTACATTTATTTCGAAAAGAATTGGCAGATTCTAATATAGAACTTTTTAGTAAAAATGATTACCATAACCAATAGAGATACAAAGAGTTCAGCAAGAGATTCTTTATTTTTTCTCCCATAGTCCAAAAAACTCGAGACAGTTTTCTTGACAGCCACCATATCAGTTCCATCTGCAGAAGGTGCCAGGGACAAACATAAGTAAACTATAATGTTAAAAAGATAGAGTTGCCAGTTTGCCACTGTACACATCAAACAACTTCAATCACCCAATGAGAGAAAATCAGAAAAGAAAAATGTTGGGGGGGGGGGGGGTGACGTTGAAGCAATCATCTAGATGATGACAAATTGATTGCAGCTAATGTTGATTAGCATTGTGA
>BSSO01000157.1:0-43876 GCA_030267885.1 Mesembryanthemum crystallinum | reverse complement strand
GTCAAAAGCAGCTAGAATATCAGCTGAGCTGCATAAACCAGCAACCCAGCAAACTTTGTAGACAGCCAGCCAAGCAGATGGAGCTCCTCCTCTTGCCAATCCTTCTGCCAGCATCCCGAATCTTGCGTTCTTCACAAGGGCCCCAGCAGCTGTTGAGGCAGTGTGGGTACCATGGCCAACTGCATCACGAGGAGATAAGAATTCGGGCCCAGCACTTCTGTTGAGCTTGCCTATTTCAGCCTCGTATCCTTTAATATACCAACGTGCACCAATGATTTTCCTGCTAAGAATACCCGTTTGTAAGATAATCTTGGAAACCATATCACTAAAAACTTTACCTCATTGGAGTATAATTCAATTAGTTAGCGTTTGATTCCTATCCTTGAGATCATTCCTCGATGCATATATTATACTTAGAAAAATGTCAGCGCATGTTTTAGTGATATAAGCTTGATGTGTGAAGTTCTCAAGAGGGGATCTTCATTACCAAAAGCATCCAACATGGAGGCAATTGTTACTGACATCTCCGGATTTGGATTCGAACAGGAACATACAATATAAAAGTAAGAAACCAGTTCAGATATGGGTTTCCCGGAATTTCTGCAAACTTTTCTTTATGAACATGATTGAAGACTGAGCAACACATATGGTTTAATACAAATAATATTTCTTAAAATCCATACATGAAACAGTTGCATTCCTTTATTAAGTTCATCTATGAGAAAGGAAACATATGCATAAAATACTACAGAAATAGAAGGGAACTCAACTTGTTGCAGTTAGAGTGATTGAATTGTTCACCTCCCTGACATATCCCTTTCCAACGAGATGGAGCATCCTCCATCCCCTCATCATTAAAGCTCTCTGACTCGGGCCATATGCCTGCGCAGCAAAAGCTTATGTATGCAGGTATGGTAACCGCATAATTATATATCATGAACATATACCTCAACACTTACCACTGTCTATGATACCAATTATAGAACCAGTACCAGAATGGGATTTTGATAGAATTCCATTTACTACTTGGGGTTTTACGTTGAGGAAATCCCAACTTCTAGTAGTCTGCACTCGCAGAATCTTATTTTGAACGACGCCAGTAACTCCAGGAAGCTCTGCAGAATTTCAGATAATTTGCAAATATATCTCGCGAACAAAATAAGAAGATACAAGAGAAGCTGAAACTGAATCAAACCACCGAGAATACGAACCTGCAATAAGCTTAGCTTGGGACTTTGTTAAGATGGCAGCAAACCCTGAGAATCCATGCTTATAGCTGTACAGGATCGACTTCTCAGCAGCCTCTTTGCTGTGTAGCCCCAAAAAGCAATGTATTACTTCTTGAACATTATATACTCCCAGTTGAATGCAAGAGTAACTCAGGATCATGGAACAATCATGTGTAAATCAAGAAACCATCTTTTCAGGATAACAGAAACAATATAACACTTGAATGCAAAATTTCAGCATCCCAGTTTTCTATTAAGATCACCAGTACCACATCTTAAGAGCCAAACAAGAACAAAAAAAATAGTACCCCATAGTTCATGATTTTGAAACTTCTTACTGTGAATGCTAACCAAATCAAGCTAAATCAGGATTACCAACAGTTCTTCGATGTTGAGGATATCATGAAACATGTTTGGGGACAGGCATAAATATCTTTATCTTTAAGCTTGAGCACTTGTGGAACTATGCACTTAGAACTTAGAAGGCTTATTATTATAATATTTTCCTACTTGTTATAAAGGAAGTCCTACTCAAACCAAACCAATCCAAACCATCAGCCAGTAAACACGGGTCTCGTTTAATGTTGGCCATCTGGGGTTTAGGGGTAAGACGTACGTAGTCGTAAATTTACATTAACAATTGTAAGGACACTATGTTTACTCAAAAGCTGAGTGAAAATGCATCTTGCTACTTCACTACATACACTAAGGACAACTAAGTTAACATTTCATTGGTCCATTATAATCCAAATCACCTAAGAAACTGAAGATTAAGAATTGCACAATTGCTATTAGTCTTGATCGTACAGAATTATAAGGTGAGAAACCTTTGGAGAAGATCTGCTAGAAGCTGATGATGAGAATCCTGAACTTGTTGAGGCTTGTCGTGTTTCCTCTCTCCCATATACACAATGTGAACCTGCCATGGCAATTAAATAAAACTACTCTCTTGCAAAAAACAAACAATCATAAAGATATATACATAGACATAGTAGTAATAAGCACACAATTCAACAAGAAAGTTACCTTGCTTGATCCATGAGCTGAAACCAAAAAGAAAGCCTGTTGAAGGACCAAAACAAGAAGAACAAACCATGAATAAGCCAATGCCATTGCTTCTCACTAGAGTTTCCCCCTTATGCCCAGAACAAGTAGTGAGTTCTAGCAAACCAATGTGACTTAACAGTTTAAGTAAGACCAAAAAGATGCCTTGTTCTTCTTCTTCTTCCTCAGTCCTTAATTTCTTGCTACATTAATGAAGTCAACGATCCATAATTCATGGTATACATGGCACAATAAACAAATAGACAACATGGTAAATCCAGAATAATTAAACAAATAAATAATTAGCCGGCCAGATTTGATTTGTACAGAGATGGTGAGTGCTAGAGCTGTATCTTCCATTCTACTGTTTATTCTAGGAATGTACATAATAAAGCTGAAACCTTTTTCTGGGCAAAAATCAAAATTTTGGTTAAATATTCTACCATCCCACATAATGAAATGAAAAAAGACTTAAAAGGGCTAATTCGATTAGCAGATTAATGGGTAAATGGTGAAGAAAAATCTGACCTTTTTTTCAATTGAAACCCAGATGAGATCATCATCTGGGTTTGCTTGCAATTAAAATTGAGTGCAATGTTGATCAAAAGATTTTTGTGTTGACACATTGAGATCAAAAGGGTCTTGACCGTCATATCAAATGTGGGAGAGTATGAGAACAGCAAGAGGGTGAGTAAATTTGACGCGAAATGTGATCAAAGCTTAAGAGTTTTTATCATATCTTAAAGCTTAAACAAGAAACCCCTCTTCTCTTATCTCTCTGTCTGTGCAATGGTGATGGCGGCTAGTCGGCGACGGCGGAGGCGAAGGCGGTTGGTTGAAGCTGTCGTGGTCTTTTCCGATGGTCATTTTTCCATTTATGGAGTGTAGTTTGAATTCTGTGGGGTTTATAGTATCCAAGTTCTTGCCCAAAAATAGATAAAAAGGAAAACATGATTTGGGTCTATGTCTTTGATGGCATTGATGCCATAGTCGGACCACTAGGGAAATTAGTGTTAAGGGGTACCAATAACATTCTCAGCTTGGGCTTAATTAGGTTTAGGTTTACCATTTGAGTTGTTTGCCAGTGAAATGATTTATCAATAATGATTTATTCGGTTTTGAAAAGGTGTGGATATGGATAATGAGTAGGTAAGGTGAATCTATAAAAGCCTGGCCTGTTAATCCAACCCAAGCCCGTTTATCGGCCCGTCCCACCAGCCAAAATTCCATGCAAAGCTCTGATTGTGTCCGGCCCAAACCCGCTTTTGAACAGCTCTATTTACCACTCTCAATTTTGAAATGTGATCTGATTTTGGTGGTCAAAGACATACACTTGACCAATTAAACCAAGTTAACTTGTTTTACAAAATACAGTAATTTAGAGTTTATGTCTTTACATCTCATAATCAACTAGTGAAGTTAGTGTTTAAAGGGGAGTGAGTAACAATAAACATCCCATTCCCCAACCTAAGCTTTATTAGATTCACCACTCTATAATTTCAAGTTTGATCCATAGCCTTGGTAATGAAAGACATACACTCAACCAACTCAAGCACACAAATCCTTTTGAAGGACCAAATCAAGAGAAACAACATGAATATAGCTATACCGAAATTGGTAATGAAGGATTGATTCTCTATCATTTTGGAAGCAATATGGAGGGGAATCACAATGCACAAGTACAAATATTTACTACAAAGAAAATTGAGTGAAAAGGAAGAGGAAGAAAGATTGGAAATGAATGTTTTTAGCAAATTGTAATCCAGTAATCATCCATCACATATATAGAGAAGGTAATAGAGCAGCTGATTGACTTGCTAACCTAAGACATGTACTCAAAGAAGATCTGACTTAAGACTCTTCCTTATCATCTAAATTTGACCAGATAATAGTTGAAGATGTGTTCTTGAGGCATTTGGGGCGTTCTTGATTTCTCTTTTCTCACCTTTATTAAAAAGAATAAAAAATGAAAATGGAAATGAGATGTACCGTAAAATAACAAGGAACTCCGTGGTATGGCGCGCAGAGGAACGCAGCCCTTGAAGTCCCCTGCAGTTGCTGCACTGCAGCTACATGATTCATGATTGTCCGCATCTGGAGATCAAACACATAATTATTTCTTTTTTCCTTTTCTTTTTCTTTTTCTGGAGAGAGAGAAAATTAACAAGAAAAAAAAAAAAAAATTCAAAATTCGAAGTGCCCACAAACATCCCAATCCCAGCTTCAACTACTCTCTGAGATTTCAAATTCCTCTACTTTCTCTCTCTACTTTCTCTCTCTACAACGTTCTCTTTTCGCGGCCAGCAAAGACGACGCTCTGGTGATCTGGTGGAGGTCGCCATTTCTGAATGGAAGCCATTAGGAAGCAAGCCACCAGGCTCCGCGAACAAGTCGCTAAGCAACAGCAGGTCACTCTCTCTCTCTCTCTCTCTCTCTCTCTCTCTCTCTTTCTCTAATTGAATTGATTCCTTTTTTGAACCCTAATTTCAGTCTTCATTTGGCCTCCATTTTGGTGCTTGATGGATAGATTTTTCCAATTCGTGGGGAATTGACGCTTAATTTGCATCAGCGTTGTTCAATTTTAACAATTGTTGGTTGAAATTGGCCTGGATCGGGGGAATTTTTAGTCCTGTTACGTTTTTTTCCTTCTCGAATTTGTGTGATTATGGAATGTTGAATGATGTCGATTGAGTGCTATGATCGATCTTCGTGCTTCTCCTCTCTTGTAAGGTTATTATGTAGGCCTACGGCAATGCTAATGAAAGGGAAGGTCTGTCACTGTTAGGATCTGTATAAAGGAGTATCTAATATATGAAGAAGATGGTTTCTTGGTGGTAAATTGGGATCAAAAGTTCAAATTAGCAAAGGGATTCTTCTGGCATAAATTAGGTAGCATGATTGGACTCCGAATCTTGATCACCATGCTGTATGTAACGAGCTTATACAATTTGGAATCTTGATCTGATCAATTGGTCCTGGAGGATACAATCTCATAAGTGCATTGGTAATCTTCTGAAGCTGAATTGGTGAGCGAAGTTGCAAGAGGGAATGTTTGCTGCTAATCGATAACTGAACTATAGCAAACAAACCAGAGCCTTATTGGCTATCTGCTGAGTGAAGTCAGCTACACGGACGACCTTTAGAAATCCAGCCTCCAGAATTTCCAATTTATCAATATAAATATTTGCATATCTTCAAGATAACCTGTTTTGGGTCCAAGCTCAAAGCACAAGAACCAAGAAAAAAAAGATGGTCTATCGGTGTTTTTAGAGCACATTCTTGCAATAGTGTGGTGGTTGGAGACCAATACTGCATTGGTTCTTTTAGTTTAGGATAAAGATGCTCTTATAAAATGTAATATCTTTGAGCTAAACTGTCATGATTACTTGATTACTGAGGGAACTACTGCCTCTGAGCTACGGAGCTGGACTAATCTTCACTGAAGCCCATGTATAGACAATTAGATATTACATTGAATCTATAAATTCCCTCTGGTTCATGTTGAGTGCTGTTCTTTAGTTCATGAATATTTGTTTCTTTGATTCTGTCTGAGTAATTAGTAATGACAATTTATTTCCATATTGAGGCTTTTTATCAGAAGAACTAGCTTTCAGCAATGCAGCCAGGCGTAAAAGGGCTGTCCATAGTAGTTTGGCAACTATATTCAATTAGCCTCCACCCTGTAGTGCACTACATAGAGGAGAAGATAGTTTGTAGAATCCCTTATTCAATTTGATTATCTCAAATGGTTTCTCACTGAAGAAAAGATTAGAACAGGGAGACTATAAATACTAGGTTAGGTATAGTAGATGCATTGTATCTGCTGTTTTGGTTGTGATATTCCAGTGGGCAGACAATGATTTTTTTTGTTGTACTAAATCTTTGGGTGAGCCCCCTCCAAGCCTTAATATCAAATATCGGCGATACGCGGCATATAGGTTGGTACATATCAGGTTTTGAGGTTGTCTAAATGAGAATTTCTTGTATGTAAAGGGATGTCTGGTATAGCCGATGCTAAAATCCATGTTGCACGACCTGATATGAGACACCCATTTCAGTCTGCTTCCACAACATCGCGACCATTACCCTCGCAGCAACTGATACCATGATTTTGGATCCTGCTCCAAGCCCCCCACACCACCTCAGCCTCCCACAATAAAAATAAATAAATAAAAATAAATGAATAAAATGAAAGGGAAAGAATCTGCCTACTTGCCGTTAAGTCATCTGTAGTTCTCTCTACTTGCCCTTCTTAAGCTGTTAAGTATGCTTTATTGATCAAAGACTTGCATCTCAAATGATTTATGTTGTTATTGCAGGCTGTTCTCAAGCAATTTGGTGCAGGAGGATATGGCTCGGATAATATGGTCACAGATGAGGCAGAGCTTCACCAGCATCAGAAACTTGAGAAGCTCTACATATCGACACGGGCTGCTAAGGTTGCCTGTTTTCCCTGTGGTTCATTTTCAATTTAATGTGGTCAAGAGTTCCTCACAACAATATTATTTTGTGTTTCAGCATTTTCAAAGAGATATTGTTCGTGGAGTTGAAGGTTACATTGTAACCGGATCAAAGCAAGTTGAAATCGGTAACTGTCACCTTTTGAGTATTGGCTTTGATGTCAAGTAATTGAGTTCTTATATTGTTTACTTGGCATTTCTCTGCTAGGAACAAAATTGTCAGAAGATAGCAGAAAATATGGTGGTGAAAATACATGCACTAGCGGCAGCACGCTGTCGAAGGCAGCGCTAAGCTTCTCTAGAGCCCGTGCACATATGGAGAAAGAACGAGGAAATTTATTGAAGGCTCTGGGCACACAGGTCTGGTAGCTACTGTGTGGGTGACTATTTGGTTATCTTTTTATGAACTCTTATCTCTAAAACTTTGTTCTTTTGGAGCTTTTGCCAATTGCAACCCGCTGCTATCTTCTATTGGTTGTTTCTCCTGTTTATATGAACCTATCTCTTGTAGATTTGCACTTTATATAGCTATAAATGTCTCATTACATTGCGCATTAAGACCTTTTCTATAATTCTTTTGTGATTGTTTTAATTAACAGGTAGCAGAACCCTTAAGGGCAATGGTCATGGGAGCTCCCTTGGAGGATGCTCGGCATCTTGCTCAACGCTATGACAGGATGCGACAAGAGGCTGAAGCTCAGGTATGTACTAATAAAAATATTACCCTGTTATTTCAGATTCAGAGCATGAAAGAGTTTATTGTCTTAGTTGGAAGTTTGAATTCTCCATGCATAGCTTGTAATTTCGTTTTCATCTGGATTTGAACCTAGACAGGCAATTGAAGTATCAAAACGCCAAGCAAAAGTTAGGGAAACACAAGGAAATCCAGAGCTTGTTATGAAACTAGAAGCTTCTGAATCGAAGCTTCATGACCTGAAGTCAAACATGGGGATATTGGGAAAGGAAGCTGCAGCTGCTATGGCTGCTGTGGAAGCTCAACAGCAGAGGTTGACACTTCAACGGCTCATTGCCATGGTGATGCAAGTTCTAATTCTGACTGGACTTGAATTTTACATTGTTCAATCTTACGGCTGAACTTGTGGTTTTTTTCTCTGTCCTCATACGTAAGGTGGAAGCAGAACGTGCCTACCATCAAAGAGCACTCCAGATACTTGAGCAGCTTGAAGGCGAGGTATGTTCATTTATCTTTTCACCTTAACTTTGTGTTCCACTGTTTTAAGCAGTAGGCCTTTCATATAGTCGCGGTTTCTCCCATTTCTATTTTATGAAAAGGTTGTGAATCATAGTTTGTGATGATTTATAGATGATATCAGAGCGACAACGGATAGAAGCTGCTCCTAGCCCTACAATTGAGAACAATGTACCACAACCACCAGCATATGAAGAAGTTAATGGCGTATTTGCCTCCCAGTCTCAGAACGGTGCAACAGACAGCATGGGTTACTTCCTAGGAGAGGTTAGTGACTTGGAGTCCCCTTTTTGCTGCATCATTCTTGGTCGGATAGGGTACTATACTCGTATATAAGTTTTATCAGACTTGAGGATGGGGGGCTGATGGATTATAGTATTATACAACTTCCTTGGAATGAAAGTTTTCATGGGAATTGTCTTGATTGCCACAGGGCTTTATATGAGTATTAGAGAACCACACTTGACATGATCTGAATGTCTTTCTGCCTAAGGNAGACCTTTCATCTTAGACCCATGATTGATGATTGCTAAGGCATTGAGGGCCTTCAACTTCACATAAATATCAGAAGACAGTTCAATAGCACATTTATTTAGTCCATTGTCATCCAAAGTTGATAGATCGTACAATACTTGTTTTACTCCTATTTTTTCTGGAATCTAAATCTGTGCCTTCAAGGGCATTGTGGAGGACCGTCATGATCTACTTGGGTTTAATCTGAATAGGTGGTTTTGTGGGAATACCAAGAAAGAAGACCTAAGAATCGATCCGCATATAATATGAATAAGCCTGAGATGGTGTCGGAATTTCATCTAAGGGGCTTGACTCCGTGAAACTTATCGTGACCATCTTGTTCAAGTCTCCTTATAGACCCATGTTAATTGCAGTAATTTATTTCATTTTCTCTTTAGTTCCTAGGGAGAAAGGCTCTGGGCTTTTGCAAAATGTGTTATCAACTTGCCTATTTATAGATAGAAGATAAAAAAAGGAAAATGGAGTATGCTTTTTACTTGTGTTGATAATTTACGCCTTGTTGCAGGTTCTGTGCCCATATCAAGCTGAATCTGATACTGAACTCAGTTTATCAGCGGGTGAATATGTTGTTGTCCGAAAGGTTACCTCTCTGTTTTTTCATTCCTCTTTTATTTAGCATTATGTTCTGCTGATTATATACTTGAATGTAATGTTGATAACTTTTTATGAAAAGACTCGATTACATATTTGATGCTTAGCATGTNCCCCCCCTCTCCTACCATGGTTAGTAGTTCCGTTTCTTACTGGAACCTGCCTTTCCTTGTGTTTGCTGTTTCTTGCTCTTCTTTCTGTTCCATACTTCAGTATATCAGTTCTGTATATTCCATTACTTTTATCTTTCACAGGCCTTCTTTTTCCTCAATCCTTTGCATTCCCATTAATGATAGTGTGGATGTGAGTAGCTGTTGATGGTTTTTGTCAAACATATGTACAATATTTGCGGGGTAGTTGCTTAGGCTGAAAGGACACATCAGCATATATAAATATATAATCCTGGTCTCTTGAGTGCAGCAAACCCTGCTGGCCTGCTCCCCATTTAGCAGGTTCCATTGCATGCATCCAGTAGGAAACATAAAAGGTCATAAATAGCCCTACCTTCTTCCCCCACACTACACCAGCCCCTGCCCAGTTTCCGGGGGCTGGCAGAAGCGCTGCAGCTAACGCTGCCACAATGCTACCATTTCCGGCCTACGAGTCTATGACTATACAATTCTGCACAGCAGTTTCTAGTGAGTACAACGTCAGTGGTCATTCGCTATTTGTTAGTGAGCAACAATAACAATGAGCAACAATCTTGATAATGTGCTATGCCTATTACTAAGGGCTTGAGCTACTATATGTTGCTTATTTGAGTTTTTGTTAGATTTCTTTTGATTGAGGAAGTAAAGACGTTTATTCTTTGCTGTTGACAGGTATCCAACAATGGCTGGGCTGAAGGTGAATGCAAAGGCAAAGCCGGTTGGTTTCCTTATGGATACATTGAGAGACGAGACCGTGTTTTAGCGAGCAAGATTGCGGAAGTATTCTAGGTTCCGCATCTGTTTTGATTGTAACTTTTCAAGGAACATGCCCAGAGAGGTTGGGCAGCGAAAGCAATGTTCTTTAAAATACAGAGTCCAACATTCGTATTAGGTTACTCTAGTGTATGATATATATGCATCATTTTTTGTCTTCTCTTTCTGGTCTCTCAATTTGTTCGTTGTTGTTTTCGTCTCTGTTTCTTGTCATTGGAAAGGGAAGGGGGAATGGATAAAAGAATGTCATGTAAGTGTGACTGATACTCTTTAATATTTTTACATTTTAATCTCTAATGTCTGGTATTGGCTTATTGCTCTTGTTCAACCTTGAACTCTGGAGACTGATTGAGTCTCTGGATTTTTATCAATTGAGATCAAGCAGTTGTTGTCTACCAAATACTCAGAATTCTAGCCCTTGTTCGATAATTTTTTGGCATCTCTGTGTTCATGAGTAATTTTGAGGAATGAAAGGATAAAGTTCTAATGTCTGGTATTGCTTTGAATGTTATTATTCTTTCACCGGTTCTGAAAAATGGGATGCTGGATGTAATTTGGTTTATAATAGCTGTTGCATCATCTTCTAAGGTTACACAAAAACTTGTATGACGCGGCCTCACATATGTACGACTTATGGGAAATTAATTAGGTTCTTGCATGAATAAAAAGTTCATAGAAACAATATTTAAATTACTGTTTGATGCATGCTTGAAAATTTTCGTAGTTAATTAGATTTTACACTATAGCTCATTTCATGATAACCTACTGCATAACCTGCACCATTTCATATGACAGTTGTGCTTTTTCCCGCTAATGAGTTAGGAGTAACTCTCCTATACAACCGTCTAACAGTTAGACGATCTAATTTTAGCGTGACTTTTCGTAATTTAGGGGTTATTTTTAGTGACTTAGGGGCTACATTTTTATGTATTAGGGTAATTTCACAAAATTATATGTAAAAAGTAACCTCTAAATGACTAAAAATAGCCCATAAATTGCCAAAAGTCATCATTACATTGGATCGTCTAATAGTTAAACAGTTGTACACAACAATTTGCGATAAGGGGGATAGTACAAATGAATACTCCATATCCGTTGTTTTAATTTGTTTACAAATATAAATATAAATGAAAAGGTAGCAAGAGTTTAAACTTTTTTTTCAAGATTGAAATAATGAATAAATTTGTCAGACATTGGTGGTTATAGCTGTTTCCACCGAAAAATGTAATCCATCCACAAAGGGCACATCTACATATTCAAATCAAATTTACATAAGAAAATCCAGAAACAATCTGATTTCACCTTTTTAGCAGCATCTGAAGATGACTCTATCAGAAACATCTCTAGGCAGATTTTTTTTCTTTTTTCATTTTTTTTACTTGCAAACCATGAAAAAACTTAAATAAATAACGAACGAGTATTCAGATAATCTATGTTCACGTCCATGTTCTTTTTGGTTCTGGGTTTCTATCACTGACGACTATCACTACAAACTTCAATTAGAGGCTATTCAAAATTTCAGCAATTCCGGGAACCTTCGCTTGATGCAATATCCCGAACAATTAATAGAAAGCACCTTCAAATGGATCAGTATGGACAAGCACTCCATTGCATTCATCTCATAATGATCTTTGCGCTACAGCGGGCACAAGACAATTCATCTAACGCGCCACACATCCACACTTTATATTTAACCACTCTCTTCACAATATCATACCACATATTATCCCTTACCTGCGATAAGCAACAGCTATGAGTGCTAAAATAGGATAGCAAGTAAAAGCTACAACATCAGTTACATAATATAAGGTAGTTATTGGCATTGCACACAGATTAAGAAATCATGAATTCAAGACAATGGTTAAACCAGTCATTACACACAAATAATACCTACCTTAGTCGATAGTTTTGGCTGATAGACGAGACAGCAAGATTGCCAATACAATGAAGATCATAATCATCTGCATTATAATATTATAGTTAGAACATATATTTGACCACCAAACTTGTGAAATTTCTTGCAAAAGTTCTCACCACAACTGGGCTGTATGCTGACTTGTTCCTCAGCAAGTACAATTTCCTGTTATCAAGAATCCAGAAACTCGTCATCAGTCAAGAACAACGGAATGTATTGAGGAATTACGAATTTGATATACCTTTTGTTCAGAGTTCCGGAATCCATACATATTTTCTGGATTCCCTCGATCCTACTCAGCGTTTTTGTGGCATTAGGATCTGACTTGTCAACCTATTGTAGGCATACGCAGCAAGTTTATTAGCATATAGCATATAACATGAAAAGGCACAAAAAAAGACACAAGGGTTTCAAAGCTTTTCATTATACACTATTAATGCAAAGATGGACTGCTGCTTTCCATTACTCCGCCTACCTTTGGTTTCAGCATACAAGCAAAGTCAAAGAAGGCACCATAAACGTCAGGCATTGTATTCGTCTGCTCAATTATTACAGCAGTCATACCTGAAAATGAAATAAATATATTAAAAATCCTTATCACACTCGGAAAAGAGTTACTACAAAACTAGAAAAGAACATGCTCCAATTTAGGAGTTTAGACAAACAATGTAGACAGAACAAAAAACAAGGTTCAAGAACTCATTCACACGCCTAGTAGGCTAGTTCCAGAAGTAAGCATAGCAGAAAAATTACCCGTTCTATCAGAACGCATGAAAATTTTCACATAATTGCAATCATTCATGACAACATAGCACAAGGCTAATCAACCAACTGTCTCTACAAGCATACACAGAATATGTTTCCTGCAGCAGATATAACTTACCACGTCTCATCTTCACCACACCCCTAAAGACTTGAATATTGTTGTAGCATAAAGCTAGTGTTCCAATGGCCATGATCTGGAATGAGAGAAAAGAAAATGTGAGATAACATGCAAACTATATCATATTGTCACGGGCTCACCCTTCTAACTGAACTCATCGTAGCTTGGCTGCGAAATATCTAGGAGATGTCCTTAATTGTAACTAAAAAAATATATATTATTTTTTTTGATAAAATTAATTGTAACCAATAACATAAGATATTTCTGGAAATTCATATTACCAACAATTAGATATAACATCTCCACCATTTGTGGAGATGAAAGCTTTAGGATATGCATTAGCCGTCAGGTTTAGAACAAAAGACATACCACGCCCTTGTAAAATTCCAGAACTAATCACAGCGTTACAATACTTAGTTTCCACCCTCAATACTTAGTTCCCTCAAATATTCCTTAAAATTTTCTTGTGAGTTTCCTGTACTAAGCCAGGCAGAACTACTTATAACTAGGTGATCATAGTCGACACGCGGGATTATGGTTTAGATAATCCAAAACTATTCTGGATGCAAATAAAATGTGATAAGCACATAAGGAATAAGAGGCAGTGATAAATAAGTGAACACATGGTAACCACGCCGTTCTGTTTCCAGAAAGAAGATGACAAACAAATAAATAAATGTGTACTATTGATTATGCCACCTCAACATTCTAGCCCATTCTGAACCCACTTTGGCATCCACAACTGCAAACAATAGAATTTTATTCTAGGATTCGTAACAAGACACAGTTCAACAGCTTGGCAAATTATTTTTCAGTGCTCAACATCAGCTCATGATCAAGTCAGAAATTTACACATTTCTCTGTTCAAGATGAGTGAGCTGACCATGGAAATCAGAAAAGCATGCCTAAAGCTACTAATTCAAAAGATTTCAGACCTGTGGAATAGCACAGAACCGGAAAATGGCATTATCCCGCAAAGCTGACATGTAAATGAGGCAATCTTCCACATGTGATAATGCATTTGTGACCATGTCATTTAAGCACTGCACTGCCTTCTCTGAGTTCTCCTCATATTTCAAATCCTGCATGATAATTTGTCAAAAATTCAGCTGAATTTGATTATTTCACAACATTGCTTGCTTTCCTCTTCTTTGTGTTTGTCTCATATACCAAACCTGGTTCCCATTTTTTTGTCTAAAGACAACACACACGACAATGTAGAACACAAGACCACAAATAAATGACTAACCTCAAGTTTGTTGACGTACTTACTCCATATCTCCCGAGGCCAAAACATGCGACATTTTGGTATCTCATTTATATCTTCTAGGTAATCACGAATAATGTTTGTTTTCTGCACAAAGTAGTTAGACAATACACAGCACAACATCATGTTAAATATGATCTACATTTACAAAGGGAATATGGTGCCGACACAAGACTATGAGTAAATGCACATACCTGAAGAAATAAACCCATAGAATTAGAAAGAGAATCTGAAGCCAAATCCTCCAATCCAGAGTTATGGAAAAGTTTTGACAGCCCCAACCCAACAAGTCCTGCCACATAGTGACAGTATTCATCATAGTCATCAACTGTTTCCACCTGTCAAATAAAGGGAACTTGTCAAACATCAACAATTAACCAATAGCTTTCCCCATATTCAAGATCTTATTGACCAAATTTACTCCATAACAACCAATCATGGCTAATTCGCTATATAACAAGTTCAAATGCCTGAGGCCAAAACAAGAGTGCCTCCTCAATCTTGATCCACGTCAGAACATAGAAGCTATATGGCTACAATGTACCTCTACCAAGTACATTCTTCTATAACATTAAAAATGTCAGTTTAGACAATGAATGTCCAGCAACCTTAGGTTGCACAATGCACATTCATATATATCCACATATCTATTAGTTTAGACTTTAGAGATGCTACAAGGGACAAGCATATCTGACAGAGGAAGCAGGCAGCTAAATGCAGCAAGGGAACATGATTCTCTCAAACATAACTCATTGAGGTTATCTTTCCTGCTCAAAGCAAATTCAAAGTAAACTATTTATCAATCTATAACACTCTCTATCATGCATTGTCACAAACCTCGTTGCAGATAAATTTTGCCATTCCTGCACCCATCCTTTTGGTGATATCCTCAATGGACTCCTGGTAACTGCAGATGGCATCATTAAAGTTCACAAATCATAGGATGTCTATGGGTAAACCCAATGAAGGAACCACATGCAAACAAATCATGACGATAAAGCAAATCCTATGGACTTTCTAAACTGGAATATGACATGATTAACTTCAAACTTCAGCTCTCCACTCAACAAGGTGCACAATATATTAGTCATTTAACATTGAGCTCTTGAAACCTCTTTGATGCACCAGTATGAATAATTAGATCTGATTACGTCATAAGGATGATGCACATCCTTCCTGAACCATCTCAATAAGCATTCAGAATGCAGAGTCTCTTGTTTTGAGCACTAAAGCAAGTCTTTTGTTTTACTAGAATAATGCAAAGGGACAGTAAGATTTCATAATGTTTTACTCTTTCGGCTTGATATTAGCAAGGTTTGAGGAAACGACAAAGGGGTTACGGAAACTAGAAAAGATGTTTACAGCAAGAAGGAAGGGTACATCGATCCAAAAGCTCGACCCTAGCCAAACCCAATAGTTTGGTAACAGCAATGAAAAACTAGCAAGATATTGTCAAAAAAATTACAATTTGCCCCCAAGGAGGGGTGCGGGGGGGTGGTATGTCATTGATACTGCCTAGCGTGCTGCATCACTCAGCAATCAGAAAGGTTGATGGCAGCACATTTCAATCATACCATGAAGTTCAAACTTTTGACTTAAGGATTTCAAACTAATCAGCTCTTATTGTGAAAATGCTATGCATTCATTACTTCAGGAACAAGCAATGGCTTACATCTTCTAGTAATACACAATTACACTGAAAGAAAGCTCTTACATACATCTCAAATTATATTTTCAAGACAACACGGGGTTTCACAAGATAAGAAGGTTACCCTCTTTCAAGCTCCAGGAAAGCTGTTGAGACATGATGAAACTCATCCATCAGAACTTTGTAGTTCTTTGTACCACCTAAATAGATTAACAAACATCAGACTAACAGCTGATAATTTATGAGAAAAGATCTAGGTAAAGTAGAGCAACAGAAAGAGAGATCCTCTGGAAATCAAAAGAACAAAACTGGTAGTAACTGGATGTTTGACTTTTGCAGTCATTTTCCTACAAATACATAGCCATACAAGAGCTTTAGGACTCAAAACTCATGTACAGCTGGATGCGTCTCAAAGACTGAGCAAGATATCAAGTTAACATCATGACAAAGCTAAAGGGGAAGTAGATAAGGGCAAGTAAAAAAGACATGCAACAGATAGAACTTGATAGCAAATATGCAACAATCAAGTCAAACCAGTGAGTTCGTATTTAACACAACACCCTCTGGACAGCTGAAGAGAATTATTTTACTCACAAGAAAAATGCCAGTCTCGATCATATATGTGCTGATGAAAGGCTTTCAGAATTGGAACTTTCACATCTGTAGCTATGCTTGTATCATCCTCTGTACGAAAGTGCATGATGAAAATGTTAATCAGGAAGCAGAACGACATCTAAGCTTGATATATGCACAAACAAAGTAACTACAGCTGAACTTTTTCCGTATGTACAAGCCAATGGGAAACAATATGTAAAATCCTCTTATACCTTGCTTTCCTCCCATCATTCTTTTTCTAAAGAGGAATTACTGTTACAACAAGGATCTGACAAAACAGCTCCTATGCAATTACAAGGTATAACGCATACATCCTCTTTCCTCCCAATACTCTACTCTAGGTGGAAGCGTCGTGAGAGATACTAGGGTACTGGTATGCAATGGTATTAACAATAAAATATCGGTGGCGAATCCTAGGATGGGCATTCTCTCATGTATGTAGGATCAAAGAAGACTCAAGACAGCCATACAGAAGCCCGGGGAAAATGTAATATGGTTTGAGGGAGCAAACCAAAGTCTTTTAAGCGATAACACTTCCATTTATTCTATTGACAAACACTTATACCTTCCTAATACATGTGCTCTCTCCCCTAGGGGAAGTCGACCATATTAGGCAAGTTGTCACACTTCCCAGCAACACTTATAAGTTATAAAAAGCATATTATGCGATGATTTTGGAGTTTGGATCAAGCTACAACTCACTGTTGTCACCTAATCAATGAAACAAGGATTCATAGGCGCACTTTACACTATATAAAGCACCAAAACCAGAGAACATAAAATAGATTACAATAGCACTCAGCTAATGAGCATGGATACAATTGTTGAGCTGGAAGAGACAAACCTACGGTGTCGAGGGCTCGAAGGACCAAATAAAAGACACATACCTGCAATACAAGAAACCAAGATCAAGAAAGGCACTCAGACTTAATGAGTTTACTCCAGTAAACTTTCTATTTTGAATACAGTATAAGAATTAGCCATTGTACATAGTATAATGGTGCTTTAGAATTTAGAGCTGAAGGGGGCAAGGAAGGAGAAAGAAAAATATTAAATGAGAAGATGGTAGGGTGTCATTTTAAATTCTTCAATTTTGAACATTGAAGAAAGGCCGAGGATTTGGCTTATACTACATCTATGCTAGTCATTCATATATAAATTCATCTCAAATCTGAATTTCAAATTCAAGTTTCCAAGCAAACACTAACGAAACCTATAAACCCACCCACCCACCAAATTTTGTTATCTTTTTTTTTTAAGTAGAAGATGGCCCCAAATCCAACCCACCACAAGCAGTGGTACTACATGAAGTTATTTACTGACAGGCTGATAGCCCCTGGCTACAATAAAGAGTATTGTTAAATCTTCTATGTTTAGCAAACATCGTCCCATGCAGAACTTTGAGATTTCTAATTAGGATAAGGATAGTATGTTCAAAGCCGGAAATTTCATAATGCCTTCATTCCTTGTATGCTTGAAATAAGAAAATTTGTGGTAATTTGAACATTATGATCAGGTCATTTAATTTCACAACCCAGCACATCTTTTGTGAAAAGTTCGCCCCAAAAAAGCTCAATACTTATTATATCACGGTATTAAAACATAAACATCACCTCATTACACCACACTATTAATCCCAATACGTCTCACAATTCTCCTGCCTAGGGCAGAATACAGCAATCAACTCAACCACCAAAATGAGAAACTACAGATTATAAAAATTGGTTCTTTTTATGAACCATGTCATCTATCGAACACCATGTATTCTAAATTAGCTAGTTAAGCCAATCTAATTAGAGTAAATCAACACTTCTAATCTAGTTCCAATGCCTCCCATAATTTTAAATTAAAAAAAAAAAAAAAGTTTTCCTCGATTGTATCGTCAAACCAAAACCAGGCAAAAGCACAAACAACAAGAGGAAAAAAGATTTAAGAGAGAAGAGACAAACAGCATTGCGAAGCTCTGTGCCGAGTTGTTGAATGACAAGGGCGAAGCTTCTAGAAACTTTGTGGAGCATGGAATAGCAGAAAGCCCAATGGGGCTCCGGTGGGATCTGCTTCTCGGCGTTCTTCATCGCCATCTTCAGCTTCAACAATGGATAAAACTCATCTGGGTGCTTTAGAATCGCCCCTAAACTCCCCATCTTTTTTTTCTGGGTTTCGTTTTTTCCAGAAATTCTGATCGAAAATCGAAGTGGGTAATTTGCAAAATCAGAGATTTCAACGGAATTTATAATCACAAATTGGTTTTGGGGGTTAACTTGAGTGGCGTCAGGAGAATCTGCGAATGATGCGGAACGTTGAAAATGTAGAAAATTTGTATGTTTTTGTAGTGTACTGGATTAAAGATGTGAAAAAAATAAGGTTGAGTGCCAATAGGAAGATATTGAGAAGAGATTATTAAAAAGACACAGAAATAGCTGGTGGTGGATCAGAGATGACAGATCAGAGATTTTTGGTAGTTTATGATTTTGGGAAGTGTTTGTTTGGGACTTGGTAGTGTTACGAAAGCGTGGGAAAGAGCCATAAAGGGTATTAGGGGAAAATAGACTTTTGAATGTTCTGTCAATTTTTTGGGCGGGCCCATCTCATTCTTGTTTATGATCTAGTCTAGACTCTAATCGCACATGCTTTGGTCTATGCAAGTAGACTTGGACTCTAGTAATCTTTCTCCCAATTAGGGCTCTAACCTAGGGTTCGCCATGGATTGTGCTAGCATGTGGAGCGACATAACTTGACACACTACAGGTCCACTTTTGGTGTGATCCAACACATAGCGTAATGAGGTGGGTCGTGTCACGGTTTTGGGAATTTTTTTTATCTAAGTAGAACTTGCTCTAGCACAATAAAAATTACTAATAAAATATCTACACCGACACAAGGTACCACCTAATGGGTCATGGCCCGCAGGTGACGCCTTGACCGTCTTTGGAGAAGAGGCAACACTGTACTATACTCGTGAACAGGGTCATGGGTCGTGCCTCCTAAAACTCCAGGCAATCAGGTACGCTAGCACGACACATGGGCCAACCTAGCATGGGTCATGGTAAACTGTACTCCAAGCCTATAAACTCGAATCAAGTTGATATTGGTGATTCAAAAACTAGTACTAATAACTCTAAAACTAGTTAACCAAACAAGGAAACAGGATTAATTTTCATGAAACTTGAACTTCCTAATATAGCTCAAACATAGTACAATATAAGTATACAAGCAAACAACTGAACAAGGACTAAAGTTTTAAAGATGATGATCCTTGCTAGTCTATGTCTATACTAATAGACAGGTGGAAGTATTTTCAGTCACAAGATCCAATGGATGAGGGAAGTGGATCTCACTGGTCTTTGGCATTTGTGTTTTGTGGGCTTTGAGAGCCCTTTTTGGCAAGAAAAAGAGTTGAGTGATGGTGTCAAAAGACAGCCCCAGAATACTCTGAGATTGCCTTGCAACTACTAGACCAATTCACTGTCTATCATCCGTCAGCTTTTAGCCAAGCCAAAGCCTGCGAGCAAACTGAATTGAATTGCAGTTGTATCCTTATTTTGGAGCTTCTCATTCTCAACTATCTCTGCACCTCTCTTCTACTCTCTTCCTCCTTCATATTCTCTCTCCTCTAATCTTCAGCAACAATGCAAGTCAAAGCCATAAATTCCCACATTCAGCTCAAATCTCCTTTAATTTCCAAACAACCCACTATTTCTCATGCCATCTCTTCCTTCAACTTCATTGATTCCAAGCAATGCCTTCAAACCCCTCTCAATATCCGCATTTTAAAGCACCCAACTCGTCTTAACTCCCATAAACTTCGTTGCATTAGCCCCAGCAGTGAAGTAGTGTCGGATGAAGCCAATGACCCAGATTCTGGAATTGCAATTACTGATGAAATTTCATTGGAAAAGCTGGAAATGGTGGAGCCCAAAAGTGGGGAATTGGCTGATCAGAGCTTATGGGAGCAAATTGTTGAGATTGTTAAGTTTTCTGGGCCTGCTACTGGGCTCTGGATTTGTGGACCTCTTATGAGTCTCATTGATACTGCTGTTATAGGCCAGGGCAGCTCTATTGAGCTTGCTGCTTTAGGTATAATAATCATTCAACTCAATTTTTGAATTGGAACACTTTTACTAAAAGTAAGTTTTTTGAGTTTTTTCATGATTATGATTGTATGGTGTTAATGCAATGTTTAATTGGCAGGTCCAGGAACAGTGCTCTGTGATTATGTGGGCTTTGTGTTTATGTTTCTTTCTGTTGCCACTTCTAACATGGTTGCTACTGCACTTGCCAAAAAGGTCATTATCATCTTATTGCACTTTTCTTCATTTGGTCTTTTGGGTTCTGGAGTCTACTTTGAAATTGTTAGTAAATAAGTTGAAAAATCAATTTCATGGGTGTAATTGATGCAGGATGGGAATCAAGTGCAACATCAAATATCTATATTGTTGTTTTTGGGTCTTGTTGGTGGAGTGCTGATGCTCGTGTTGACAAAGTTGCTCGGTGTATGGGCTTTAACTGGTAATCAATCCCGGTATATGAACCTGTGCTGCTATCAATTTGAATTCCTATGAAATATATGAAGATATATTCCCCTTATTGAGGAATTTGTGTGAATTAGCTGCCCAAGTTGGCTCACTGTTTTTCATTGATCAGTGTTTGTTTTCACCTGCCCCTTTTCTCAGGTTTTGTAGGGCCAAAGAATGTCCATCTTGTGCCTGCTGCAGATTTATATATTCAGGTCTGTTTCTTTCCGAGATATCAGATATGTATATCCTAGGAGATAATGCTTGGCTTTTACTGCATGTCTGTTGAACATTAGGAGCTCAGACAGAATTAGTGATGAGTTCTGGTAGACTTGAAGTACGCATAACATTATGAGTAACATTTAGTGACTATACATAACATTGGACAGCGTTCATCATACACTAGGTTCTCTCACTGCTGCACCCAGTAGCTTGTTATTTCCATTGGCAAGGTGCTGATTACTGTGTCATCTCCGCAGACTTGATGATATGCTTCAAGTTGGCTGATGTAACATGTAGCTTACGGTTTAAGAATAATTTATGCGTAATAAGAAGGCACTTCCTGTGCTGTTGAGCTCTTGATTTTACTTTTAAAAAATTCAGCTCATTTCTTAGGTACAGGCACATAACTATGCATAAATCACAAAATATTGTATCAGGCGGCCTGATATATCAGGCGAATGTACTGGCAGTCTATAAAATGGTACTGATAAGCTAAATATTTGTACTGATGACCAAAAACTAGTATCACTTTTTTTTTTTTTACCTAGTACCCCTCCAGTACTGTTTTTCGCTTACACAGTACTATTTTTTATTAGCCTAGTACTCGCCTGATATATCAGGCGGCCTGATAAGAGAACGATTGTACATAAATAGAGTGGTTTTCTGCTCTTCAGTGACTAATTTACCTTAGTTGGGTATTTCCTTATGCTTGTTTTGTGTTTGCTTCTGTTTGCGTTGTTGTGATTGCAAGCTTACTTTAGTACTTCCTTTGGTTCCTAGATTCGAGCCTTAGCGTGGCCTGCTATTCTTGTTGGAAGTGTTGCTCAGAGTGCCAGGTGAGTGAATTGCACATGATGTGCCTCAGAGGAAGGCACGCAAATTCTGCTGTTGTTAGTGTTGATATTAGTGATTAACTTAATGAAATTTGCAATTGCACTTTGTTGTATGCAAGTATTACGTATACGAACTGTCTTCTACTTCCTTTTGAACTGACGTATGTGTCTTTTATTTGTTAATATCCTGATGTCTTCCATCTGAGCTTAGCCTGGGCATGAAAGATTCCTTGGGACCATTGAAGGCATTGTTGATTGCTAGTGCTATCAACTTCACCGGGGATGTAGTGCTCTGTACTTTCTTAGGCTTTGGGATTGCTGGTGCTGCATGGGCAACTGCGGCATCACAAGTATGTTCATGCCAATTTCTTTATTTATTATTCGCATGAATCTCATCTGATCATTCCATTACATATATGTTTGTTGTCCATGTTTCTTTAACTGTGGTAACATTCTTCTCCAGGTTGTTGCAGCTTACACAATGATCCATGCTTTGAATAAGAAAGGCTACAATGGTTTTTCTTTTTTGATTCCATCACTTACTGAACTGCAAGAGATATTTGCCATTGCTGCCCCAGTATTTATAACTATGGTTTCAAAGGTTTGTTCACTATAGTAACTTGGAAGTTTGGATATAGCTATGGCTAATCACAAATCATTTTTATGAATATATTCTAATGTTATGTTAGGTGGCCTTCTATGCTCTGTTAATTTATTTTGCTACATCAATGGGAACACTTACAGTGGCAGCTCATCAGGTGAGCTAAATCCGCCTTCTGTTGAATGGTAGTTGATTCTTGCATATCCTATCTAATAGCTAATGGATATATATTGACCACCTTGTAGGTTTTGTCTCAAATATACTCCCTGTGTTCAGTGTGGGGTGAGCCCCTTTCTCAGACTGCACAATCATTTATGCCAGAGCTACTGTATGGAGTTGACCGAAGTTTGGTAAAGGTAAGCGTATACTTAGTTGGAGTTGCAAGTCCCAAAATCTTGAGACTTCGATGACGGGTATTGAACACTTTAGATGGTTTGAAAATATTTGAACTTATTATACTGAGGACATATCCTGATGTACTTCAGCGTGGCTTTGTGGTCATCATTCGTCACTAATGCTTTGAGAGTTGGTTTTACTAACAGGCTCGAACACTGCTGAAGTCTCTTTTGATAATAGGGGCTTCTATTGGACTTGTTTTAGGAACGGTTGCAACATCCATTCCTTGGTTATTTCCCAATTTCTTCACACCTGATCCTGCAGTGATAGGGGAGGTTAGTTCTGTTTTCCTCCTTCATCAAGATCCATTTCTGCACCTTGATTTATCGATAGTCATTGGACTGCCTCTGCAGAGTTAAACTGGCTCAAATTGAGTATTCTAATCTTTTATCCTTCTTAGCTGCACTTGCATGCATAAACAAATGTTGAAGACATGCATGACCAGTTCTCTTTAATTGTACTGTTCATCATTTGAAGGTTCCTTTTTCTGTGTGTTGGAAGCTGAGTTTTTGAAATAGAGATACATACTCCTTTAGAATGACAACATCTATATGTATGCAGATGCACAAAGTTTGGATTCATTTCTTCCTTGCTTTATGTGTGACTCCGTGTATACTTCCCTGCGAGGGGACATTGCTGGTAAGATTCTATTCGAATCCTTTCCTTGTTCCTTGAAATTCATTTATTCCGATGCCTTATATATGGACCGCTACTTATGGAGCTAAGTTTGAACGTCATGCTCATTACTTGGCTTGTTAGCTCCCTGGTGGTTGAATTTTTGATGCCAAACAAAACACTTTAAAGTAACAGACCAGGATGATTTTTTGATATGCAGGCTGGAAGGGATCTCAAATTTATTAGTACATCAATGACTGGATGTTTTGCCTTCAGTGCACTTGTTTTGCTGGTATTGTTGCTGATATCCCATTAAAATTCGCGAATTCTTACATATTTTGCACAATGAATTGTCTCCATCCCCAAGTGAGCTTAAACAACATTATCTGTTTTCTTGCCCGTTCTTTGACAGCTTCTGACAAATCAAGGGCTAGGGTTAGCAGGCTGTTGGACTGCCCTTGTTGGATTCCAATGGGTAATCCATTTCTTCAATTTTTGGCATTCATATGTGTAAAATCATCTGACATTTCCTGACTATCACCCACCATTTTTGGTTCCCAGGCACGATTCATTATTTCTCTACGACGCCTTCTTTCTCCAAGTGGGGTACTATATTCAGAGGACCTCGACCGATTTAGATTGACCAAGCTGAAAGCAGCTTAGTAGTAGATGCAACCAACATTTTTGTGGAAGTCAAGCAAAAATGAATTTGGTGGTCCAAGTTTAATCTTACTTCCTAAAAGTCTATTTTTCATTATTCTTTGAAGCCTAAAAGGAGCTACAACATAAGCAATCTACTTGGTGAAGCTAGATATGTAATTATACGGCACAGATATACTAGATTAGTTGGTGTAATTCTGTTGCAACTCTATCTCTGTAAGTTTGACACTTTAACTTGATATTCAAGACTCAAAGCTGTACCAAATAGCTATTAAGAAATATGATTATATCAGGTTACGAGATATGGCAACCACAGAACTTTCCCTGCTCTTTTTCACTCTCATTGACTTCATCAATGGCATTGCAGATGTTTTCTTGGCCCAGTCACATGGCCATCAAACTTCTGTGCAGTGTGCATAGGCTCGACCTGAAAGATGTCCGTGTTAATATGAATCAATCCTTGGCATTCAATCTCCAAATGAGGCTCCTTCCTCGTTTGTTATGTTTTCTTTCTACTTACAGGGAAGCTTTGATCATCTAAATTTTCAGTGGAGAAAATTGTCGCTTGGTGCCACTGGAATTCGGTGCACTTATTTCTTTCTCCTTGCTATCTTTTTCAGGATACTCTCATCTTATATATTAATTAAAGAAAAGAATCTTGCATTTCTCTAACTTTTTAATTATGTTCATATATTATGATATCTACCTTTTAGTCTCTGATCTTGATAATAAAGATTTCAGGTGATCACTCAAGGCCTCAACACTTGCTGCTTGTAAATTGTAAGCATGAGCAAGAATGGCAAATGAGTATGCTCAATGTATCCAATGTGGAATTTGGATTCTCTTTCCAGTTGTTCAGCTAATTGCATTAGCTCGACCCACTCTTCTTGTTGATTTGTTCTCACCTCTTATATTGTCACCACTTGATGAAGGAATATGTTTCAGGTTATCTCAGTTTCAGCGTACATCATGATCTTTCTGAATAAGGAAGGATTAGGTTGTGGTTTTTGTTTCAGTCCATCACTCATGACCCGTTGAAATTCAAAAGCTTCAAAAGCTTTGTGGCCTAGACCAGATCTAGCTTTATTATCAAACATCTGAGCTTGTCAGGATTCTTCATACATTCAAAATGCAAGTTCTTCTGCAGAATTCCGTCAGTGAAGAAAATCTCCTACCATAGCATTCAAGTTCTTGTCACATATTGGTAATTTAAAACTCTTATGAACATCTGTAACTATTTCATCATTTTGCACATAATTGATCAGATGACATTCTCATATGCTACAAATATGTATTTCCTCAGGCACTGCACTGGATTTTGCTATTTTGCGAAACTGTGCAGTGCAGATGGTTTGAGCTGACTAAAGTCATTTCACTTGCCTGTATTTCCTAAACCTTCCAACAAAATATCTATCTGCAGTAACTGTGTCAACATCTTCATGTAAATGTTCAACTCATTGCTCACCACGACTCGTAAGTCGTAGGCAATTAAATGCTTGAATTAAAATACTACTAGTAATTATGATACGATTCGATCTTAATTATAACACAAGTCATTTCCAGACATTGGCGATACTAAATCCAACAAATCAGAAATGATCCTGATTATGATAATAACAATCTCAGGAGATCATTTCTTTATCCTTGACTAGTAAGTAACAAGAGTAGATTTTACTCATTGATCTCAATCTCACTGTCGTGTTCACTTGAATTTTCTCTGAAAATGACAACTTTACCCTTGTGAAGATCGTGTTGATTTCGTTGGGCTGGTATTAAAAATGGCCAAAAAAGACAAGGTAGATATCACAAATGATTGGATTGTAGAAGCAAGTGGACCCCACTGGGCTTTGTTCTTTAGTGGGCCTATTGGGCTATTTTTCAAATGTGATGGGGGAAAAGTATGGCCCACAAAGATGAAGTTAAACAACAACACGTAAATGCCAACTTGTTGTTCACCGTTCACACAACGGCTACCGTCCGTTTTAAGCTTTTTGTAGCAACGTGAGTGTGGCGCATGGACATGCACCTAACTATCTACATAACTATACTTACCCATCTTCTCACTTTCTTTGCTTAAGGGGCAAAATGACCATAGTCTCTAAATGGTCCATCAAGAAACACATCCAATATCAAAATGTTTTGAATATGAATCTATTGCTAATAGATTTGGTATCTTTGAAAAATCCATGTTCGACCAAAAAAGTTTAGCTTAGCTTGCATAGTTAATGGTTGATATTACTAGCTAGCTAACAATTTGTTAACTAGAGTATACGATATAGTTTTGAGTTTCGAATAAATGTTGAAAAAAAGATAGTACTCCAACATAAGAAAATCGAATACACCCATGAGTAATAAATTAGGCTATGATAACAAAGAAACATGTTTAGACTGAATCACTAACATATATTACACCAACTATCCCTATCTTTAAACTTGAGAGTACCTTCAATTTGGTGAAGCGAATTATATGCCCAACCCGATTAACTTGTCCAATCCCTCCTCATATTGACCTACTCCAATGGTAATTTAGCATTGGGGTGTGCTAAATACAACACCCTAAAAAATTTAATTTACCATATTAACCTTTAGTTGTCAATTTCAATTTTACTGACTAAAAAAATACCCTTTACCTTCCCTGTCGATCAAACACCTAGCAGGAACAAAAATCATGAGTAACATCATCTTGAAATATGGCACCAGGAGTTGCCATTTGCATCAGGAGCTGCCCGTTTGCAACTATTTTCTAAGTATAATAAGTAGTACTGTATATTGTAATGAATGTTGATGAGCACGAAGCAAAAACAGATGGGCATTTAATGCATTATTTGGATTTAGAGTTGCAGCTCTTTTTGGACCTGCGTCCAAATCGGACGCAACTATCCTAAGTCTACGGCGAAAATAGGCGCAGACCTCTCCAACCCATAACGAAATTACGCGCAATGGTACCTCTTATAAAAAATATAAAATAAATAAATAAATAAATAAAAGTAATACTCATAATAAGATGGTAAATGCTATTAGAGTTGTAAATTAATCCTTAAACTGCACTTATATCCATTAGTGTTAGCTAGCCATCTTAATTCGTATCGGTCAATCGGTTGGCTCCATATGACAATTTGGAATTGTATAACCGTAAATGTTTGAGAGAGGATGAGGCGTGAAATTAAAATAAGGGCGTTTTTGTTGTTTAATTTTCCAGTGTTGTATTTATTAAAAGAGGTGTTGTATTAATGCGAATTGTTAATCATCTCCTATTTTTGATGGAATCTGCCACGAAAAAGGCTTAAAATTGTCCAACAAAAAGTTCAAAATTTTCCAACCGAAGCTCTCCTAGATAGTTTCTTCCTTTCCCCACTCTTCTTCTTCTTCTTCTTCTTTGGTTTTCTCCTTCTTCCTGTAAATAAGCAACAATGCAATTCAAAGCCATGACTTTCTCTTCTCCTCACATTCAAATCAAATCCCCAATAATCTCTAAACAATCCCATCTTTTCTCTCCATTGAAGTCCAATCTTTCTCTCTCCTCTCATTTCCGCCATAAAACCTCCAAAATCCCTCTCAATTTACGCATTTTCAGACACTACCCACCTCCTCAATGCATTAGCCCCCGCCAAGAAGAACAAGAACTCATCTTCGAAGAAACCCGAAACCCAGAATCCGAAACCCAAATTACCGATGAAAATAACACCCAAATTTCATCGGAAGACCCAGATTTGGTGGAACCCACAAGTGGGCAATTGGCTAATCAAAGCATTTGGGAGCAAATGGTTGAGATTGTTAAGTTCTCTGGCCCTGCTACTGGATTATGGATTTGTGGGCCATTGATGAGTCTCATTGATACTGCTGTTATTGGTCAAGGCAGCTCCATTGAGCTTGCTGCTTTAGGTTTTTTAATCCTTACACTTTAATTTATTTTCCTACTTTTGAGTGGATTTTCTGTTATTATGTGATTTTAATTATATTGGGTTGATGCAAATTTGAAATGGGCAGGTCCTGGGACGGTGCTTTGTGATTATACCAGCTATGTGTTTATGTTTCTTTCAATTGCTACTTCCAATATGGTTGCTACCTCACTTGCTCGACAGGTCACTGCCTTGATCTTATGATATTAAGTTGATAAATATAGTATCTTGGTATTGTTTCTTGTGATCATGATTTTGTAAGATGATGTATGTTAATGGGTGTGATTGATTGATGCAGGATGAGAAAGAAGTGCAGCATCAGATATCCATCTTGTTGTTTGTGGGTCTAGCTAGTGGTGTAATGATGCTATTTTTCACAAAATTTTTTGGTGCTTGGGCTTTAACTGGTAATTAAAACTGGTACAGGAACTTGAGGGCTGCTACTACATGTTGAGTACTTTATCAGTTTATCAACTTATTTGTTGTTAGAAGAAAAGTTTCCATGTTTCTGATGACAATTGCTTGATGTGCCTCCCTGCCCCGTCTTTCAGCTTTTACTGGAGCGAAGAGCACACAACTCGTGCCTGCTGCCAACACATATGTTCAGGTTTGCCCACGTCTAACATGCTCCATCCATTAGGTTTGTGAGTTCCTATATCATTGATGATTCAGTGTACCAAATCTATTCTCCTAGGCATGAGGCCGGGTTGAATTCGCCCTTCCCCTACAAGGCCTGCCTAAAGTTCCTACTTTCCTGAAAAACTATTAATTTGGTGAAAACTAGAGAGGAGTGATGATTTAAGAGTAAGTTAAGCTTGAGTTGACATGATCACTTGGAGTAGCATGATAGAGATAGGGTCTTGTGCAGAAGTCACAGCCCTTGAACTGGTATTGATGAATTGTGATCAATTTCAATTGTATATGTCTTTGTAAATAAGTTACTTTGAATGCCAAACAGATGCTCTGTTACCTTGTACCTATATCTAAACTCCAAAAGCTATCCCTAAATATCATTACATAATGGTAGATTTCAAACCAGAGTATCAGACAAGGGTACTTTTTGACAACTTTCATCATACACTAAGCTGTCTTAGTGCTGGCTGAGCAACTTAATCATACCGCTAGCAATGTGGTAAATATCTGTCTATGCATTTTCAGGTGGTGTTATAATACTATTAATGTTAGTTTAGATTGTGTGAGTTAACTGTTTGCAGTACCTTTCCAATGTAATCATTTGGTTCAAATCTGATTCTTTACCTCGATGGTGTTCAGTTCATCTTAATTTTCAAGCTCATTTGCGTGTTCTAATTCTTGCTAGATTCGAGCCTTAGCATGGCCTGCTATTCTTGTTGGATGGGTTGCTCAGAGTGCCAGGTCAGCATACTTCCAAATGATTTCCTCTTAGATAAAAGTGCATAAATCTGGTTGCAAGCCTATCAGTGATTGATATACTGAAATATAAAGTTCCTATATGTTGTATGCAAAATAACATTGAAATGTACCAACAACATTCTATTGCCATTTGAAATGTGTTTCCATCCCCAACACTATGTAAACTTAACGTCTTTTATCTGATTTCAGTCTAGGCATGAAAGATTCCCTGGGTCCATTGAAGGCCTTGGTGATTGCTAGTGTTATAAACGGCATTGGTGACATAGTTCTCTGTACTTACCTAGGCTATGGGATTGCTGGTGCAGCATGGGCAACTGCGGCATCACAAGTTTGTTCAATGCTTATCTTCTATTTCTTTTATATTAATCTTGCTAGTTCATCTCTGTTTCTTCCACTTACCTCTTCTTTCCAAGTCCAATGTGTATGATTATTCCCATGTTTCTCGCTGTCATTGAAATATTCTTTTTCAGGTCGTTGCAGCTTATACAATGATCGATGCCTTGAATAGGAAAGGATACAATGGGTTTGCTGTTTCAATTCCATCACTCACTGAACTTCAAGAAATATTTGCAATTGCTGCCCCAGTATTTATAACTATGGTTTCAAAGGTTTGTAACAGCTTGACATTTAAAGTTTGACTATGTCTAACTACGAATCACTTTATTTACAAGATATTCAATGTCATGTTAGGTGGCCTTCTACTCCCTGATAATTTATTTTGCTACATCTATGGGAACACATACAGTGGCTGCTCATCAGGTGAGCAAAACTTTCCTTATGTCCAATGATATTCGGTCCTGTGGTATAGTCCAGTCTAATGGGAAATGTATTGTAAACTGACTACCTTCTAGGTCTTGTCTCAAATATTCAGCATGTGTTCAGTGTGGGGTGAGCCCCTTTCTCAGACTGCACAATCATTTATGCCGGAGCTGCTCTATGGAGTTAACCGAAGTTTGGTAAAGGTAAATGAACCATTACCCTATTGCAGCTGCTAGTCCATATATACTTGAGACTCGTCCCTGCACACATATACCCCGATTCTTACTTTAAATCCTGGGAAGTGTTCATTATTGTCATCCTAGATATTTATCATTGTAATCAGCTAATCACGGGATGGATTCAATACTTAAATTCTTACCCTTTATTTTTTATTTTTCATCTGTTTCGACTGATTTGAAGGATGCTTTGACTTGATACTGTGGAGGACATATTCTGAATTGTGTCATTATAGCTAATTAATAAACTTTGTCACGCTTCGTGTATCAAACAGGCCCGAGATCTTCTGAAGTCTCTTTTGATAATTGGAGCTTCTGTTGGACTTGTTCTAGGAACTGTTGCAACATCCATTCCTTGGTTGTTTCCCAATATCTTCACACCTGATCCTGCAGTTATAGCACAGGTGAGTTCTTTTTTCCTCCATTATAATCCATTTCTGCACCTGATCTTGATAATTGTCGCACTGGATATCTATGTAAATTAATGTCAATTGAGGTTATTATCTCTATGGGAAACCATATGCATTCCTTTTTTGCTGTTTCTTCAATTGTGAAATCTTTCTGTATGTGGTTTGTGACTTTGTTACATGAGTATAAAATACAGATAACCCGATGCTGATAATTGTTTATGTTTGCAGATGCAGAAAGTGTGGATTCCATTCTTCCTTGCTTTGTGTGTGACTCCTTGTATACACTGTTGTGAGGGGACATTGCTGGTATAACGCTAAACTTCTATCTTTCCTTGTTTGAAAAAGTATAATTTTTTTCCCAACTACATGTATAACTAAATTTGAGAATCATGGCCATTGTCTTCGCTCGTTTATTGTCCACCATTTAAATTTATTTTTTATCAGGCATAGCACTGAAATGGTCTTTCAATATGCAGGCTGGAAGGGATCTCAAATATATTAGTACATCAATGAGTGGATGTTTTGCATTGGGCGCGCTTGTATTGGTGGTATTATTTCGCTGAAATTCCTTTTTTTTGATATTCTGAATATTTTTTGCAATTCCCATCTTTCATTTACATGCTCTCCCCTGTCTGTTCTATGACAGCTTGTGAGAAGTCAAGGATTAGGTTTGATAGGCTGTTGGAGTGCTCTCATCGGATTCCAATGGGTAACTTTTCTTCCTTATTCTTTACAGGGTCGTTTTTTGTTGCTTACAAGTTACAATTGTACAAATTTATTTATCTGACATTTACTGCTGCTCCCTCCCGCCGGGGTTGTCCAGGCACGATTCTTCCTTGCTCTAAGCCGCCTTATTTCTCCCAGTGGTGTACTGTTCTCAGAGAATCTTGATCGTTTTAGATTGGCTGAGATAAAAAGAGCTTAGTTGTCAGGTCCAACCACAGTTTCAGGAAAGTTGAGAGAAAATGGACAATGGTGCTCACGTTCTAAATCCTTGAAGCCTAAACGAAGGCTAAATGCGTTGGCAAAACACCTGGTGAAGGCCAGTTATGCAATGACACAGCAAGGGTTACTTAATTAGCTGCGATAATTCTTTGACAAGTTGATTCTTGTACATGCTCCCTTTCTAGTTGATGTAGAAACTGCACCAACTGTAACAAATAACCATCTTGAAATGTAATTATCAAGTTCCGAAAGCAGGAACTCTCTGCCCTCTTTCTCTTGTTATCTGAAGGCTCCAAATGTCTTAGAATCGACAAGATTGATTTACTTCTTACAGGCAGTGCAGATGTTTCATCGCCCTGATCTCCTGGCTAAGTCAATGTGGATCAACAATCTTATATGTGTGGCTGCATATTGGGGATCCGAGGATTGGGTTCAAATAGGGATTTAACGACCAGACTCATCTTTGAAGGATTTTTATTTTCTTATTTTTGGTCTAATTTTTAGTGTCAATGTATGAGAACTTTTGTTGAATGAAGAGTCCGAGTAACATTGGTCTTACCACTAGTTCAACTTGACAAATGATTGGTCTACCAATTTTACGGGGTTCAAAGAGTGCTGTATTAAGGTTTCACGATAACCCTCAAAATTGACGGGGACACGGATTCTACTACAAGTCTACTCCAAAGACTACCAGTTGGGTTGACGGACTTCAGATCTAATATTTACTAGGGAAAATTTTGAAGTACTTGCATTTTCCATCTCCTCCTAAACCATCTTCTTCAAAACTGACAAATTAACTAATACCTAACGCCTCAATATCCAATCATTGTTCTCACTTTCAAGTTGTGGTCCTCTCTGTTGTGAAGGCCAATAACTGACAGCTAGGCCTAAAATACATCACTAGTGAATAAAGCATCACCATCGTGATTTCACTCCATTGACTAAGAAACAAAGTTGTCATTAAATTATACTACAATGCTTGACCACAACTTTTGCAGGATATATTCTGGTTAACCTTTATACAGATGATATGATTTCTAGCTAATTGATGCAAAAAACATGTAATTATATAGCCATATTGATCAAAGACATGAAAAAACAATGATACCATCATCCAAATTGTAGACATTGCTTGTATTGTATTTTGATGTTATTGCAAATTGTGACTTCTTAGCTGTACTTTCATCCAGAAATACACAAACAGATGAAAGAAGAACAAAAATGTCTATAGCTTCACAATTGAGAGATCTGTACTATTAATTGTGAAAAGAATCAATCCTACCAATAGTGAATTTTCAAATCACCTAAACTTCCATGAAAGAATCTGTCAATTGATCTTGGACAAGTCCTTAGCTTTGGTTGCCAATGCACTTCTGATAACACGTCCCTCGATCGAGTCCTTTTCCTTATCAGAGCTATCCCTACAACATTGCAAGTTATGATCATGAACTGAATGATCCTCAACGCGATCACACAAACTCGTATAATCCTCCCTTAAGAGCAAAGCATTATGAAGAATAGCACAAGCACCCACATATGCAACAACGTTCCTACACTCCTCCTCGACTGGCTTGCTCAAAATCCCCCAACTCTTCAAACTAGCCACGGTTTTTAGCATCGGAACACGCATTAATCCTAAGGAACCATTGAATTTCATCTCATTCGATCCTGGTTGTGGATCATCAAAAGGTACCATTAGCCAAGGAAGTAAAGGGTAGCCAAATTCGCCAACCAAATATTGAGGTATCGCTACCCCTCCTACATAACTAGGGGGTGAATTCAATGAGGATCCTCCTTTAATATCTTTATACAAAGCAGATGATTTTAGTACCCTTGAATTGCTCTTATCACCATTCGAACCAGCAAAAATGCTCAAGATTCGACACGATGAATCCACAACAATTTGGGTAGCTATACTTTCTTCTTCACAAATTGGGTGTGATAATCCAGATGGATTATCAGTTCTTATGATCTTAAACCTTGTACAACCAATCACACCACAACAATTAGGCAACCCAGTTAAATTCTCAAACTTGTTAGACACTGAGTCAAACTCGTTCGAGTTTGGGAACCCGACCCAGAACCGGAAATTGGTGCAGAGCACTCTACACAATTGCTTGGCACAGAATTTAGCAACTGACTCGGTGACTCGGAACCTGGAAGCTATTTCAGGGTAATCTGACCCGGTGGCGAGTCTATACAACCCGATACCGAGTCGCAACTCAGCTGACAGAGTGAGAGGCGAGCCAACCGGGTCACGGCACTCGAGGAGCGGCTCTAACAACCCAGAAAGCCACTCGAAGGTGGAAGGGGCCATCTTGAAGAAGACCCGGAACGAGTCAGGGTTCTTAACCAGGGCCGAGTCGACTCGTCCGAGTCGAGCGAGTTTTGAGTCGCCGGCGGGTTTCTCATGATCGGAATCGGAATCCGAGACGTGGGTACGGCGGCGTTTGCGGCGGGAGGCGGCGAGGAGAGAGAGAGTGGCGGGGATTTCAGAGATGTTAATGAAGTGATGGATGAGAGAGAAGAGGGAATCATCGAAGGAACAGGAAGGGGAAAGGGAATGGGAATCAGAGGAGAGAGAAGAAGGGAAAAGGAGAATGAGGAGGAGGGTGAGCTGAGAGACGAGAGAGGAGAGAAGAGCCGCCAATGCACGAGAATCCATTGATTTTCTCTCTCTTCTCTGTGTCTGTTTTTTTTGCTCTGACTCTGTCTCTCTGGGTGTCTGTCTCTGTCTTGAAGTAGAAAATCTGGAAAATGAGGGGATTTGGTGGTAATAGTAATAGAAAAAGAAAGGAAAGGTTGGATTGGATTGGATTGGTGGAGCCCCAAATGTAGGGAATGGCTGACCAAACCAATATAGCCTAATAGGATTAATATCATACTCTAAGTTGGTGGTCCTGGGCTTCACACTTCACAGGCTCTTCATGTTAATAAACTTTTTTTTTTTCCTCTCTTAAAAGGTAAAGTACTAAAGCATCCATCACAACTTCTAATAGCGATTCAGAGTTTGTTCAGTTCAGATCATGTCAGTTCAATTAAACACACTCTTCATGAAAATGAAGATGTTAACATTGTCAATCAAAGTCCAAAGGCTTAGATCCACAACCCCATGTTTCGTTTATCATGACAATGGTAAGATGCGAGGAGCGTTTTGTCATTCTTTCTTTCTTCCCCCTAGTATTGAAGGACAAATCTTAGTACATAGCAAAGTTCACCATATGCTCCACAAATATATGGACAATCTCAACTAATCATCATGCCCGTCTTTTACTTGTGTTTATGTTTTTTCCTAGAAGATGCCTTGAAAATAACAAATTGAAGTTAAAGTATCTTCTTAACATAGTAGTATGTCTTTTATTTTTACTTTTCTTCTCCAGTAATCAGCCAAATCTTCAGTGGATTATTGTTTGTAATGAATCGGGATTAGGAACAACTTAATTCCGTTGTGTGTTAAAGAGTGACAAATTCTCAGCTGGTCTAAAACTTTTAAGCTCTAAATTGTGGGTCCTTGTTGAGTATTATAACCCTTTTGTGATTAGGCAAGGCAGCAGCCCCCTTGTTATTTGCTGCTTCAGGTAATTTTCAGACTGCTCCAGTGCTCCTCATTACAGGTATTTTCCATGCTGTGAAGGACATGGTAAGTCAATTGTTTATCTGAAAGGTAATTTCAGGGATGACAATGGAGTCTGTCCTCATAAGAAGGTTGCTTTGCTTACCATTTCCGTCTTTCGACAGATCAATACCCAACAAGAGTATATCAGCGCACAAATATGCAGCTCATGTATATTTTCACTTTGTAAAGAAGAAGTTTATTTCATAGTGCAATTTTTTTAGAACTGTTACAAGATATAAATTTCCAGAATCTTGCACTAAATTGTTAGTACACACGGACCAACATGTGGAATTTACACTATTGACTGGTAATTTCATTCGGAAGTACAGGCAGCATTACAAGCTAGTCCCGGTGCCCAACGTCGCAACATCTACCAGGCAACCATGGCAAGCTATTTCCAAGATATGATAACACAGATGCCAAAAATTGGTCTTACTTGATGCTCCAAAACAAACAGCTAGATCTACGAGGGTGCCTTCTCTGATCTACGACTTCCAGGCTGATAACGTCCTGGTCGTCTCGGGGATTGCTCTCTGTTCTGCACATTTCCACATGAAAAAGAACCGTTAGATAACACCGAAACAAACAACGGATCAATTACGTAGACTCATTCTAAATTTTGTTACCGCGAAAGAAGACTGGATCCTCTGCCTTCTCTGTGCAAAAAGTTTACGATTCAGTTCTTTCTTCTTCTCCGCCTCTAGTTTTGTAAGGCTTGGCCTATAAAAGATCACTGTGCGGCCTATCTGGCTAATAGCCACAGACGCAGTGGCTTTTTCCAGTTGCCTTACAACATCATCCAGCTCGCCCGCGCAGGATCTATGTATCTTAAGCTGTTCAACAGATTTATGTAGACAAGGCTCAGCATAAGGTTGAGACTTGACAAGTAGTTCAGATATTTCAAATAGAAATGAAAAGCTGTCCCAATATAAATGAATAGCAGGAAAAGCTATTTCCTGAGTTCAGTTTACGTCATTCCATCACCACAATGTAGTACTAGGAAGAGTAATGTGGACCAAACTGCACAAAGTTGGCAATATACAGTCACAAATTAACTCACTCGCAGCGAATATGCAACTCCACAAAGTTATCCTGGCTTTTTCAGTAACATTAGAGACAGCGTAGAATGTTAATTTCTCCATTGTGTACCCAATCAAAATCCAGATTAAGCAAATAATCATGGACATTACAACCATAACACCGGCCAGTGTAGGTAGTGAGGATCCTGCTGTTGGGAGGCTAAGGGGGTCAAAAATGTATGTAGCCTTATACCTCTATTTTATGGACAATTTGTGACATTAATCTTCTTAGTGTTCAGTATCTAAAGTGAAAGCATCAAGTGTTCTAAAACCATTTCTGGTATCTAGATTGAATTATAACATATCATCTTCAAACTTTAGTCATGTAGTAGAGGAGTCATGTGATCACATTCTGAGGGAGCAATCTATATTAGTTTATTACACAGACACCACCATTCAAATAGTAAACAAGAACACCAAATTAAACCAGCATCACATTATCATATTATAAACAACAAAGTCTGAAGCCCTAAACCCTTGAATCTCCAAAATGTCGAAATTCCCAAACAATACTCGTTTCTCCAATCAATTCATCCCTTCCAAATGCACCATATGAACACCATTAATCATCGACCTCCCAGAACAGATTACCAGCTCAAATACACCTGCTTATGAGCCCTGAACCATTACCAAGCATTACTATAAACATTATGGAATGAACTCAGAACCCTATTAAATAATGAGTCCAAGAAAATCCTGAAAAGCAACTAGGGGATTTGTTAGCATCCCCAATTTTACAATCACCCTAACTGAATTACAACTTAGCAAACCTCAATTAAAATTCCTCAAATATATCACAAGAAATCCAAAAATTTGATAATTCAAAATAAGGGGAAAGGAGAGACAATTCAGAACCTAACTCTCCCTCAATCACACCAACATCTTCATTTTCCTTCTATTTATCAAAATGCACCACACAAGCATCAGCAAAGATCCAACAGCTCAAAATCTACCAAAAATCACACCCTAAAGACAATCAATCAATCAATCGGTGAAATTCACTAAACCCCATATAAACCCTAAACCCAAGAATTTCACAAAATCCCAAATTGAACACTCGAACAAGACAAAGATTCCAAATGCAAAAAGGCAACGGACACAATACCTTGAGGAGCTCTTTGGATTCGAGGGTTTCAGACAAAGCAAAGATAACATTATGAGTAACACCAGATTTCCCAACCTGCTGAGACTTGAGCTTATCCCCCAAACTATGCGCATGAGAAGTCAAATCCTTCTTCTCCTTCACTGTCAAAACCGGCATTTCTCGTTTCGCCAACTCCTCCACAACTGCCAAAATCTCAGCACTGGTACTCTCCCCTTCATCGCCCTTTCCTTCTTCATCTCCCTCCTTCGAATCGTCGACCTCATTTTCTCTCTCCTCAACCTCGGGTTCGGCAACGAAGTGGGGTGCTGAGTTTGAAGAGTCACAATGGGGAGTGGTTGAAACGGGGGCGTTGAGGGGAATTGAAGAGAGGGAGAGAGAGTGAGTGGTGGTGGTGGTGGTGGTGGGGAGGAGAGAGAAAGAGAGGGTTGGGCGGAGGAGAGAGAGAGTAGAGGTGGTGGTGGAGAGGCGGAGGGGGCGGAGAAAGAGGGTGCTGTTGCGGAGGAGGAAATTGGTTGCTGTTGAGGCTGCCATTTTTGAGACTCGGAAACTGTGAGAGGTTTGAGATTTCCCGCACCTTTCTTATCACAGTAGTTATCTCCAGTTCTTGTTCCCACTACAAAATTAACTTTTGTTTCAGTAACAACAAAAAGGGCGTTTGGTCTAGTGGTATGATTCTCGCTTCGGGTGCGAGAGGTCCCGAGTTCGATTCCCGGAACGCCCCCTTTTTCATAGGCTCATAGCTTTTACCTTGGCATTTTCCTCTTTTTTTTTTTTTTTTTTTTTTTTTTTTTTTTGGTGGTATGGTGGCGGACTAGGCCCCATTGTGTTATAGTCTCCTACACTATTGGGGAGGGGATACGAGGATCGATCCTTGGGCTATTGCCCAGGACAAAGGTGAGAGCATCACTATGCTATCAACCGATTCTCTACCTTGACATTTTCATTTTGCTTTTGTTGTGCATGGTACTGGTGATGAACATTTATCTAACAATTTTAACCCATTTTTTTCCCTCTTTAAATGAAATTGTCACAAATAATTAGTTTCTTGAAATCATCAAGTACTTTGGAATTTGGATAGAGGATCATTAAATTGTCTTTACATAAATGAAGGAATTATTTGAGATTCTTTTAAGCAAAGATCTTGAAGAGTGTATCAAGGAGTGTGATAGAGATTTATAATTTGTCATGCAACATTTGTAAAGCTCCAATATGAGCGTCGTATATATCAATGAAGTTTACTATGTGCCCCACCCTTCAACCATAATATCTGATATGGGTTAGTTCAATTTTACCATTTAGTTTTCTTTTTATATATTAATGGATTCGTATTATTGCTCATTCAATTTCTATTTTGATCGAGTTCAACACTTATCAGTCGAAAAACCCAAGTAACTAGTAATTGCATGATGAATTTAGGCTTGTGTCTTGAACTTTGTTTAACTCATAATATGTTTCTAATATTGCATGATATTTGCATCATCATCATCATAACTCAAATAGATCTCAATAATGTTGCAACAAAGGTTCGTCAACATCACAAACACATAAGATTACAACAAGAACAACTATTACAACATAACCTTTGATTAAAGGTGGACCAATCCCTCTCCCCCTCTAAGACCCTACTAGCTATTTCCTAATATTATGATTAGACAGTTAACAGAAAGTAAACATACAAGTAATAATAAGTCTTATGAGAGGATAAAGCCATAACTTGTGCCTTCATTCAAAACTTTTGAATATCGGCACAAGTTAAGGTTTTATCCTCTAATAAGTCCCATTTGTGGAGCTATTATATATATCCAATACTCTTATAAGAGGATAAAAACATAACTTGTGCCTTCTCTCATAACTTATGCATCAGCCCGACTTATGGTTTTATCCTCTAATAAGTCCATTCTTGGAATTAGATATATATAGAAAATTAATCTCCACTGTGATCATTCTCGTTAGCCTATGATGTTGAGTGTCTAGAGTCCGAAACTAAGGGAGGCAATAACTCTGTTTATCTTCTGGGAATGGAGAATGATGATGAGACACGATCACCAATTGTAGTTTGGGTCACCGGTTTACCAGAACCATCTCTGGGAGGGCTGAAGCAAACAGGCAAATACTCCTCTTTGTTGCACACAAACTTGCTTTTGGTGAAGTGCTCCTTTAGCTTTGTCTTCCCCTGCACCCATCAAAATTATTCCATCACATCTGTTATGTTTTTGTAATTCTTATGCTCAAGGCTCATGAATCATAACCTTAAAACAAATTTTAGGCACGCATTTATTCACCGAAGAGATGGAAAAGATATGATTCTTGCAACATGCTAAGCCAACAACACACAACACAAGCAAAGAGAACTACAAATTACTACAACCTAGCTAGCTATAATTCCACTACTAGTTGTAAAAGTAATCACTCCCAAATAAAATTTCATCATAAATCAATTGCTAGTAAGTAAAGTACTATATACTCCTACGCCAGATCAACAAATAGATGATTATATGATCATTTGGTTTGTGGCTAACTATCTCAAGGAGTATGTTTTTAAGGCCAGTGAGATTTCATCCTAAAATCAATTGGTATATGTTGGCATTTCTCCCTCAATTTTTTCAATGTGGAACTTGAGAACTCCGAGCTTTAACAACCATAGATACAAATGTAAACTGTATATTGAAATAAAAAGATACAAGCATGGTTTTCTTCTAAACCAGCAATGCGGTGACCTAATTTCATTATATGTTACATATACCTGAAACAAGCCCTAAACCTCCATTCCTTATAACGGTATGGCAAACAAAAATTATCACCTAGCCAATTTAGTAATTGATCTTTTCACAAAATAGTTCATAACATCACTCATAATTTTGGTCATCACTGCTTGTAAAACCTCAAATTATAACTAAATAATAGTGTGCATGAGAAAATTATCTTCAAAGATTTGTAACTCTAATTAACAACAAATGAACCAGTATAATAGTCAAAGGTGGAGCAAGGGACTTTCAAGGCCATACCTGAATGGTAGCATAAGCAATCTGACAAATCTTAGTCGAGCGACAATACTTCCAACGCGTATTATTAGCAGCTTCATGGAGCTTCCAGACAGCAATCGGGTGGGTAAAGTTGACAAAGGCATACCCTTTGTTGGCTTCACTCCTAAATATAAGTAGCAATATCAATTGAAAATCTATCAGATCGTCATTTATAATTTAAAACATAACAACTACTTAGTTAATTACAAACTAATCATCATATAGACAATGACTTAATTTTATGCAATGAATCATCAAAATTTCATTCTTACCTGAAATCAATAGGCAAGTAGAGGAAATCGAATGCGAGTGGTGGATGATTATCAGCTTGGGTCTCCTCAGAATGATCAGATGATGCACCATCCTTGATGAGCTTTTTGTTCTCTGTCTCACAAAACTCATCCAGATACTTTGTCAACATTCCACGCCTGAGATCAATGTCACAATCAAATCAAATATCCCAATTACATACAATCAAAACAAAAACCATATGTTCCTTAATCAAAATCCAAAAGAAAACTAACAAAGAAACAAAACTAAAATATTTAGCATTTGTTTCAAAAGGCATAATAACTGTAATTAGCAATAAATTCCTAATCAAGGGGTTTCATTCAATCGAAGTGGACAATGGTTTTACCCTTTTCAGAGGCTTACAGACAGCTAATTAAATTAAAATTGCAGACACATAATTAATGAGAGAATTAAGTATTACTCAAATCCAATAACCTTAGAAGGCATCTCAATATCCAAAGAGAGTTAGTAAATGAGATGAGCAACAAGGCATCTGAATATCCAAAGAGAGTAGTATGAATATATCCAGTGAGTAGTATTCAGTAATGATGAGCACATAAATCAATTGCTACTGCTTGCTATGTTAGTAAATGCATGCAACTAACATGATAAATATACTACTAGTAAATCATCAGTAACTACAAAATTAGAAACCAATGGTTTAAAGTTGAATCTATCTCTACTCAAAAAAAAAAAAAAATTAAAAAAAAATGTATGGTTTTCTGAAAAAACAGTGAATAAGTATTGAATTAGAGATAGAGGGAGAAAATACTTCATACGTATACTGATTAGGGATGTTTTTGATCATGGCGGTAGTCTCTGACCCGTTTGGGCTCACTTCCGGCGGCATAATAATCACCTTTTCTCTTTCTCTGTCTCTTTCTCTTTCTCTTTCTGATCTTTCTCTTTCTCTTTCAGTTTCTCCTCTTTCCCTTATTCTCTCTCCTCTTCCCCATCTTCCTCCTCCCCAGTTGTTGTAGTTGCAGCATTTACTAACCCTACCCCTCCTAGCACAGGTATTATTATTATTATTATTATTATTATTATTATTGCTATAATAATAATAATAATAATTACCAATGAACCCTTCTTCTTGTTGTTGTTGTTGTTGTTGTTTTGTCCCAATATTATTATTAGTATTATTATTACAGCCCCTCCAGCCATCTCCCGATGATCTTCTTGATGTTCTCCTCCTCCTCATCATCATCACATTCTCCCAACTTTCAGCTCCTCTGATGGGCCGCGGTCTTGGACTGATCTGGACCGGGGTAGCCGGCCCACGGGGTGGGATTATCTGTTGTTGAACCGGAACCGGAACCGGAACCGGCACCGGAGGGTTGTTAAGGTAGTGGAAATTGGTGGTGCAATAATGAATACTAGCAGTAGCACTAGTACCCATCATCACCATTCCACTAGCTGCTGTGCCTGTAACTAGATGATGCTGATGATGATCAGAATTACTCGTAGGAAAGAAATTTGATGGGTCGTAATTACCATGGAAATGGTTGTGGGGAAGCTGTACTGGAGGAGTTTGTGGTGGTGGTGGTGGAAGGGGGAAGGCGGCGGCGGCGGCGGCGGCGGTGGTGGTGGAGTAGTTATAAAAATTAAATGGATGCTGATAAGTACAAATTAACTGGAGATTATTAGTAGTATTTTTTGGATAGAATTCTTTGGCGTTTGGGTTCAAGTTTCCTTTTTGAGCTGAAGAAGCTGCTGCTGCTACTGCAGTTGCAGCCATTTTAATTTTTGGGTTTGCTAGCTAGCAGATCTTTTTTTGCCGTTTTGAGAGGAGAGAGAGAGAGAGAGAGAGAGAGAGGGATGGATTGTTGCAAGAATGAATGTCTGATAGATGATTGTTAGTACTATTAGGGTTTTTATACTCCATCAAAGTTCAGAATATGGTGGGGGGTTATTTTTGGGTGCAAAAATAAGACAAACAAAGTTAGGGGTCTTTTTCTGACCCTTTTGTCCCCGGCCTCCTTTCCTCTTTCACCCTTTTCTTTTTTCTCCACATAATTAATACTAGTACTAGTATACACCAGTATAATAAATGTCACTTTTAGTTTGATTTGCTATGGAAGTACTCTTACTTCTCTAACTTCTGGTATTAGCGGGTTAACACATAGACGAGACGACAATCATATGAAATCTGGATGATGTTTGTTAAGCTATAAATGAATGGTGAATGCCTCTGTGATATACTTGTATATATACTCTATAAGCGTTGCTTATTTATTTTTTTTTGTTTTTTGAAAAGAAAAACTAATTTAATTTGTTGATCAGCAATTATGTACTAGTACTTAAACAAATAATGCAACTTTTACTCAACAGGTTCTAGTAGGCAGTAGCAAATTTTTAAATAGATTATTGAAATTCACATAACTTAGGATATGTTCGTTTCAACTGAATTATGACGAATTGATCAACCAAAATGAGTATAAAGTGAGTACTAATACTTATGTGAGTGAATAAACTGAATATAAAATAAGAACGAGAAAATGAACCGAGACTTGGATGTATTCATTTCACCTTATTCGATCCCAGTTAACATTGTTCATTTCAGACCACACTTTTTCTTTCACAAATTAGTATTCATTCAGCTATAGGTTCAGTTGAGTTCAGTTCAAATCAGATCTTTCAGTTCAGGCCATACAACTTTTCTCTCATAAATTACTATTCATTCAGTTCATGTCAATCAATTCAATTCATGTGCTTTCAAACAAACTGAACACACCCTTAGTGAGTGTTCATTTTACTTAGTCTCATTTTAATTCAATTCAATTAAAGACAACAACTTATTTTTTCTTTCTACTTTCAATCAAAACGGACGCACCTTAATACGGATGATAAACGAAGATATGATACAAATGCTATGAATATATTATGCTACTCGCGAGTATGGTAGTACTAGTACTCCTGTGACGCCTATGGGAGAGTAACATTTATTAGTAGAAAAAAAAA
>BSSO01000156.1:0-43894 GCA_030267885.1 Mesembryanthemum crystallinum | reverse complement strand
TTACAGAGGTTCATATGTAATTGTCATATGGTACAGATTCATAGGATATAAATACAGATTCAGAGGGAGCACCTAGGCTAGGTGATCCTAGGTGCTATTGAGAGCACCATTTACCTATTGTAATAAATTAGTTGTAGATGTAGCTGCAAAATGAAAGTTAGTATAGGTAGTTTCACAAAATCAACTGTAACTATTGCTTTAAAAACTATTTGGTAGTTGAGAGAAAAAAAAAATATAAATTGTATAGCTTATACTCCCTCCGTCCCTTATTTATCTTTCAGAAACCTCTAAAATTTTGTCCCTTATTTATCTTTCACAACCCACAAATCACCAACTCTTCCCTTTAATACCCCCAACTAACAAACCAATACAATAAACAATTCGCTCTTTCTCTCTCCAATCACTCTCTCTCCAAAAAAATAGAAATGATAAAATAATAAGCACATGGGTTCTCCTCCTTCAAGGGCAAAATTGTACAAAACATTTTTTCTTAAATCTCACCCCATATCAATTTTCGAAAGATAAATGAGAGACGGAGGGAGTTAGTTATTTTTGTCAAATATAGTCTACTTCTAATTTAGGTAATACTAATAGTAGTGATTTTTAAATAATAGTAGTTGAAATTAACACAATTTCATCAGATTCATCACATTATAGTGATTACCCGACATTTGGGTGGGCGATAACGATAACTACCAAAGTGGCTTCGTTTAGAAAATAAACAGCGTCCGTGATTAACAACCTCCAAAGTGAAGGGCCATCACAAACCACTGCTGCTAGGATAAACCCCTTGTTCAACTTCTGCTTACTCCTCTCTCTCTCTCTCTCTCTCTCTCTCTCTTCTCTCTCTCTCTCTCTCTCTCTTCTCTCTCTCTCTCTTCTTCCTCTTCTCGTTATCTACTGCAGCTTGTAGCGCCTTCTCTTTCAGTCTCTCTTTCTTCAAGGTTCTCAGGTTTGATTCTTCTCTTAAATCCCTTTTTTCCTCCCCTTACATATACCAGTGGCTATTGTCCATTTGTATAATTCCCATTTCTTCGGAACAATTTGTGCTTCTTTCTTCCATTTACCCAATTTGCATTATTATTGGTGGACTATTGTGTGATTTAAAGTGACAATCTTTTTTTCGTGTTTGATTCTTCATGTTTGTTTGCTTGAATGTGTAGAAATTTAGCAATTACTTTGAGCTTTTGCACTTGAGATTATTGCCCCTCCCCTTTGAATTTAATGGTAGCTTGAATTGGCATCTTTAGTTTATCTTCTCCATCATTTGTTACTGGGTATTATCTCTCACTCCTGTCCTATACTTTCCCAGTTTTAGTTAATTTATGCAGTAAATGAAATTGTGGTATTAATGGTTGCTTGCATTTCTCACAGAATTGCAAGGATAAAAGGCATCAAGAAGTGGGCAACATTTGTTTACATCAAGCAAAGTAGTCTACATGTTCAGTATTTCGTAAATGAATGGAAATTGACTTTCTCCCTTGCTTAAGGAAGCTAATTGGTCTAGCATAATTAGCTCCTGAATGAGATAAGATGCCTATTGTTATGAAACCTCTGTCACCATTTAGCGTTTCGTCTTCCTTCGGTGGTGCTGTTGTTCCTCACAAAGTGTTTGTTTCCCCTATTAGCTCATCTTTGTCTGAAATTCAGTTATGTAGAAACCCTAATAGAGCCTTATTGAATTGTCTTTCTACCCCTCAAAGCTTGCTGCTTTCCAGAAATTATCCACTATGGAGAGCAACCCAGATTACCTTTTGCTTCGCAAAGGATGTTTCAGAAGATTCCACAAATACCCAGTTGCCTGAAAAGTCTCAGCATGGACAATACACTGACACTGAAGAGCTAGAATTGCTAAACAAGCCCCCACCGATGCCCATAAATGGTGGCTCTGCTTCAAGTGTTGAGACCGAGCCTCAGAAACCTGATAGAGACGAGGTATTGAAGCCTTTTCTGAAGTTCTTCAAGCCTAAAGATTCGGTGGAAGAAGAAGCAAAAGAAGATGGGGTTGCATTTGAAAAGGAACCTGAAAAGATAAAGGAATCTGAAAAGATTGTGGTTGAGTATTATGAGCCAAAGCCTGGTGATTTTGTTGTTGGTGTGGTTGTTTATGGTAATGAGAACAAGCTAGATGTCAATATAGGGGCAGACCTATTGGGAACAATGTTAACAAAGGAAGTTCTTCCATTGTATGACAAAGAGATGGATTACTTATTATGTGATTTAGATAAGAATGCACAGGAGTTTATGGCCAATGGAAAGATGGGCATTGTCAGAAATGAGGATGCGTTAAGTGGGCAACCCGTTTCAGGCAGGCCTATTGTGGATGCTGGAACTGTTTTATTTGCTGAGGTTCTTGGTAGAACACTTAGTGGCAGGCCATTGCTTTCAACTCGTCGTTTCTTCAGACGGATCGCTTGGCATCGTGTGAGGCAGGTTCTTATCTCACTTTCTTTTTCTTAACCAATTGGATTAACTGCTTTTGATATCATCTTGTGAACTAGCCGGGATGCTTTGGTACCTTTATGTGCTACACATGTTGGTCTTTGTTTGGCGGTTGATGTTTTGTTGTATAATAGTGTTTGATGATATCTGCAAGCTGCACTACGTAATGACCTGGTAATTGTTTGCATTTATTTTGAATAGATGTGTATTTATTTTGTGATGAAGCTGAAATTGGCTGTTTGTGTCGAGTGTGGAGATACTAAATTGTCGCTTATGTGGAAAGAAGAGTTTTTACCTTTAGCCCTCGCCCCTCAGAAAGGGAGCTTTTGTCACATTTAAATCATGCACGGAAAGGGAATTGGTTGTAAACGAAATTGAATGTTTTGTTTTTCTCTTACCAATGACTAAGTTTGTCTTGTGCAGATAAAACATCTAAATGAACCTATTGAGGTTAGAATTACGGAGTGGAATACAGGTGGTTTGCTTACAAGAATTGAGGTTGGTTGTAGGTTGATTGTATGCTATACAAGGCTGCATGTGGTGCACATTGACTGATATTTCTCTCGATTTGGCAGGGTCTACGGGCCTTCCTTCCTAAGGCAGAGCTAGTTGACAGAGTAAACAACTTCTCAAATTTGAAGGAGAAGGTAACGTAACATCAACTTTTGGATTTTGAAATTACATGTATATTGAATTGTTTCACTGTAAGATAAACTTCACAATTGTAATAACTTTGAAAAATTGATAAAATTGGAAAAGTGCAGAGGTAGTGATACCCCATTCCTCATGACAAATGCTGATTTGTTTGCCCTTGAGTATCAATATACAAAATTATGATTGATTGGTAGCATGTTAAGAGTTGGCAGAAGTGTTAATGATCTCAGATGCATAGCTACTTGGATCTCTGACCTCCTTCCCTTGCAATTCTAATCCCCATCCCAGTGCGGTACCTTTACACTCTAATTTGCTATTGTATGTGATCCTGTATTTCATATTGACAAATAAGATTAAATGAGATGTTGACAGAACTTTAAAAAATGAAGAAAAGAAGTAATCTGTAAAACAGATAGACAGAACTTACCTGCAATGTGAGGCATGGATCGCAGGGCAGAGGACAAGTACAGGTTAGGTCAATTAGTTAAGGACGACTACAACAAGGGACTGTTTCCTCTGGGTACCTCATCTGCTGTTGTTCATTGGGGAATTGGCATGATTGCTTATGTACCAGCCTTAATAAATTATAGGCTGCATTAATGTTGCTATTATATTGTTGCTACGATTTTGATATCCAAAAGTATGCAATAATAGCCACAGAAAGAGAATAAGCTCTTCGCACGACGTAACTTACTTATCTATTCCAAAGTCCAGACCACAAGCACGTCAGTGGACTTATGTGGCCTCTTTGTTAAAACAACAAAGTCTAGACATAGCTAACATCAAATGCCAAAGAGAGAAAATCTCAAGGGCACAAAACTAGGAGGTGATAAATTACTTCTTCCTCCTCTTTGCCAGCTAGAATGCAGTTCCCCTATATTGGAGTTTTGTTAAAAAGAGTGCACTATTAGGATACAGACAAAAAGGGGGAGCGGAAAAAAAAAAGAACAAGAACAAGGAAAAGAAATACTAAACCTTCAGGGATCGCTAGTGGTCTAGAGTGAGATCCTCTTCTCCAGCTTTTTGTTTTTTTTTTTNACGAAACTATGGTCGAGTGAGAAAGCATACAACTTAGAAACAAATCCTATTCACCTGATGAAAATTTCCATCATCGACGGTGTAGATTGAGGACCACAATGCAATTGGGGTTACGTAGTCAAGGATTCCCCTATTCACATTCCCCTTATTGACTATGTCACCAACTACCAATATTTAATTTATAAAAGATAAAAGAATAAGGTAGTAATGATATATGTAATCCATTCCCTCAGCCTGTAACATAGGTACATGATCTGGGTGAATGACCTCTACAAGCACTCTAGACAAATATGATGGAAAACAGGGATTATGACTTCATAAATTTTGTGAGAGATTTCTGTGCTTACAACAATTGTCAGAGGCATGGGATAAGGTCTCTGACTTATAACTTAGTGCAGATAATTCTAAGTATCTTCATTTACAAAAGTCACCATACCACAGAGAAAAAGGGGAGCTGATTTCTTTGCTTGGGATCTTGGATGCTGTTTGTCTTTCTGGTTTCAAGAATATTAGGGTGTCGAAAGGTGATGCTTCGGGAATTTTAGATTGTTTCTTGCTTGTCTTGTTTCACCTTCAAGATATGCTTCCTTCCCAGTTGCTACTTTGCTATGGAAGGTGAAGGTTCCTTTGAAGTTACAAGCTTTTGTTTGAATATTGGCAGTGGGGAGAAACACTAATGATATGCTCCAAAGGAGGAGACCAAGGATGGCTTTCTGTCTAGACATGTGTATAGTATGTCATACTAGTAGTGAGTCAGGGACTCATGTTCTCCTCCTTCACATTGTCACGGTGCGGTTTCTTTGATGCAGAGTTATGAAGGCGCAATGGGTATGCCCAGGTTCTAGCTGGGTTTGGGAGAGATAAGGATAATTAGTTGCTTTGGCATAATGCTTTCCACCCCCCCCCACCTCCCGGGTTCTGTGCTGTATTTGGTTGAGAGGAATACGAGAGTATTTTCTGGGATTACTGTGTCATCTGAGCTTCTATGAGAAAGGGTGACTTGCTTAGCTTTTGTGTGGGCTTGGGAGGAGCTTTCCGGAGCTACCTGATATCTGATTTCTGGGAGAAAATTGCTATCTGTATTTCTAATTCTGGGTGAGGACACCTTATCCTAGCTACATTAATAACATTTTCTTTTATCTAAAAAGGAATACTGAATTTAGGAAACTAATTTGCCTATCTCTATTACATATATATCTCCCAAACTAACTGGTAACCTGTAATATGTTTTGTAATCCAAGCATCTGACAGGGTAGCATCTTCTTTCAATATATGGAATTTTTCTGATGTTAATTAATAGAATGCAAGTTCATATATCTCACAGCAATCCTCTTGTTTGCTGTGTGTTCTTAATGTCAGTGTTAACTGAATGTGTATGAACTAATTCTGATAGTGCTTATTTGCGCAGATGTTTCATCTTCCTTTCATATCCTCAGATACCTTTATTGTGAATGCTATAGGTAGGGTGTCGAATGCATGTGCAGATCAGTCGAATAAATGAGGCAAATAATGACTTGATACTCAGTGAGCGAGAAGCTTGGGTCAGTCTCAACACTAGCCTTTTCAATTCTGATAGATGAGCAATGGGTTTTTGATGCTCCTGCATTCCATACTGCTCCGATTTTGATAAATCAAGATAGACCTCTGACTTTGCTGTTTCATGTGCCAGGAAAAACTGTACCTTCGGGAGGGATCACTTGTAGAAGGCACTGTGAGAAAAATATTTCCTTATGGAGCCCAAGTGATAATAGGTCAATCAAACAGGAGGTGAGGTGCATTTCATAAAAAAAAAAAAGGTTTCAAATTCAGCAGAGTTTCAGATCTTAGCATAAAACCTCATCACATGGGAAATGAGATTGAAATTGAAGTATTGCAGACAAAATGCTATTATTGCCTTATTGGTGTCACATCTACTTAGATCTCTATTCTATGCTTTTGATTGAACAGAAGGATTTAAAAGAAAGATTTATCTCTAACAATAACCAAACTGGAAAATGCAGAAACATGTCCCCAATTACATTTGGCAAAGCTAAGTACAAATCTTGAATCTGTTCAGGATATCTATGCCATAATCATCATTCACTGCATAAAACTTTCACCTTACCTTGAAACTTACTCAACCCCCATTCTTGCCAATGTTCAACTGAGCTTGTGTTCTACTATCCCCATGTCTCACTATGTGTTTTAACATCTTGAGCCAAGTCCAAGAGTGTCTAGAAGATGCTCTACTAACTCCGAGCAGGTTGCTACAAAGCTTTAGAGATCAAATGAGAAGAAAATATGCAGTTGCCCAAGGATGCCTAAAATTTCATGGACTTGCCTTGAAGTTTGCTGTTATTCATACTCCCTCCGTTTTTTAAAAATCTTGACGCCCTGATTTTCCACGGTTTTCAAGATGACACTTTGACCATGAATAATTGTATTTATATAAACTCGAAAACTTATAAAATTTTGATTTTATGAAAATATTATTTAAGATAAATCCAAATATATTATTTTTATTTTGAAAATTATTATACTTTTTTATATATCAATAGTCAAAGTTTAAAAACTTTGACTTTGTAAAGTTAAGGCGTAAAGATTTTTAAAAAACGGAGGGAGTATATAACAATGTCCCTTTTTTGTTTCCATGTATCCTTATATTTGGATATGCAAACAGTGCGTTCCTCTTTCAGAGCCGTCACCTTTGTTAACTTTTTTAGATGGACATATAAGGAATGAAACTACCTCCACCTCTATTATACCCGGGGGGGGGGGGGGGGGAATTATTCATATTTCTTGGGAATTATTCATATTTCTTGGTAATATTTCAGTGTTGAAAATTAAGGAGCTTCAAGAATCAAGATCTCATTCTTCTTTCTCTTGGTTTTACGGTAATTATAATATTTTAGGGGAAGTTACCTAAAATATCATACACTAGCTAAAAAATTGTACATATAAAAGCACAAAGGTGAACAGGTCATCCCCCACTTCAACAGTGTATCACACAAAGCAACCTTGAGGGGATAGTGCAGCTGATCTGAGCTCTGAGATTTATTCTAGAGGTCACTAGTTTGAGGTCCCTGAGGGCCACTGGATGTTTCCTGGACGCTAACTCGGTGAAGGCCGACGCCCGCGTTAACAGAGAAACTAGGATATTTCATCAGAGACGATGTCTTTTCATCTGAGAAAAAAACTAGTTTAGGAACTGTCATACTCAGTTAAATGTCATCTCTATAACAGAGAAACTGAATGCAGGATAATATGATACGTAAATAATGTACTAGCAAAAGCTCCTGATCTAGGGTTTTTTCCAGCTGGATGTTGATTATTCCATAAACCCTCGTTTGGCTTACATCCTAGTTATCCTACTATTTCCTTTTTCCACCCCGATCGGTATGTAACTTGATGAACTTCTTGCTCATTGACATAAAAATTTGGATCTTGATTTGAAACTTGGTGCTTCTGATTGCTGAAATAGTTTGGAGTCTTTGGACAATGTTAAGTTGTATGCTTATGGCTCAAAATCTGCTATTGCTTTTTGACGTAGCTAGCTAACTGCTTCCTACTCTGTTTACTTTGGTCGGTTTTATGTGTTGACCGTCCTAAAATCTTCTAAACTTGTCTCTTTTTTTCAGTGGGCTGTTGCACATGTCAAATATTAGTCGTGGAAAATTCACTTCATTGAGTGATTTGTTGGCAGTGGGTGAGAAGATAAAGGTTTTAGTTGTCAGGTCTTTGTTCCCAGACAAAATTTCTCTCAGGTAAGGAAACCATTCCATGTTCGATTCTCGATTTCAACTGTTGCTTCAATATTTTATAAGAATCTATAAATTCAGAATGAATTGAGGGATTTAGATATTTACTTGTCTGCAAACCTTCAAAATTCTGATTCCTGCATTCCCATGTTTAACTTGTACATTATAACCCTTCGTCCAAACTTCAGGCACTGATGTTATATCATTTGCTGTTTTGTTTGTAGTATTGCGGATCTGGAAAGTGAGCCTGGCCTCTTTTTATCGGACAAAGAGGTGCTTATATATCTCCATTTCTCAGTGTCGATAAACATCTCCATTTTGTTCCTTTTTTTTTTTTTTTTTTTTCGTCGTATGAATATTAGCCTATTCAGGTTATCAAAACTTGATTCTCTGTGCATTTGCTTTTCGCCAGAGAGTATTTGCTGAGGCCGAACAGATGGCAAAGAAGTACAGGCAAAAATTGCCAGCTATTTCCGCCCCTCGTAAATCTGAACCTCCTCCGCCTAATGCCCTATTGTTGGATGACGAAGCAAGTTTATATGCAAATTGGAAGTGGTTTATATTCGAAAGGGACAATGAACCAGATTGCTCGTAAGCTGACTCTGACATTTTTGTCGACTTGGGCTCATATGCGACCTCAATTCAGTTGCTGAACAACATGCTAGAACTTGATAACACACAACTGAAGTGACCATTGTTGTGACTGGTGATACAAATTTTTAACCATAAAGTGCTCAGGAAAGATATAGAATCGAAGAAGGAAGCTTTGTCATGAAACATTACCTGCAGAAACTGCTCTTCACAATTACAGCCCATACCTGTTTTCCTCAGGTTGATATGATCTCCCACCGGAGGTTCAATTTACAGAAACACACGGTAATTACCCCTCATCCACGATGTGAATTAGAAGCATAATCTTTCGTGTAATCAAATTTTGATTTTGCTTATTTGATGAGAAATTGTATGTGAGATTACAGTTCGACTTTTATGTACTGATCAAACATGCTCCTGCTGCATGTTCTTTGCACCTCGGCTGAGACAAGCTGTATGTGGAAGCTATTAGTATGTTGTATAAATACAAAAAGAAAAGAGGCAGATAGAAGTTGTACAATATTAATTGTCATTATGTGTACATTTTTTTTGCAATATATTTTTAGTTAATTTTTTTTTTTTTTTTTTTATAAAGATGTGCTTATTTACATAAAGCTTTTTCTTTTTCTTGAATGAAATTATAACTTGATTTGCTCATCTTGAGTAGATTTTGTATAGACTTGGTTTATGTCTATTGTATGAACGAACCAACTCTTAGCTAATAGCCTAATACAATCTAGATAGGAGATCAGACACAAAATGAGACAACTATCTAATTGTTTGTAATATACAATTATACATTCACTTTTGCCAGGGTTTTTTACTAAATTGACTCAACATCGATTACTTGAACCAAGTAATCACAAACCAGGTTGATTATGACTAGAATATGATAATTTGATCTGGAGCAAAATCCAAGATAACCTAAACAAATCTAAATCAACTTGAAATTAGTGAAAAGTGACAATGACTTGTATCATAAACGATACTTACAGTTATGAATGAAATCGAATAATGAATAAATATAGAATTTGATGGTCCAAACCCAAATCAAAATCTAAATTGTCTTATCCTAAATTTTATATATAGATATATGCATTATTTGTAAAATCCTCCATTAGCAAAAATAAAAGGTTATGTTTACAACAAATTTTTTTTTTTTTTTTTTTTTTTTATTTTTTTTGATCTTCATCCAACCTAAAAAAATTGAAGGTAATAACTTAAGCCATAAGTCAATTTAATATTCACTTTGACACCGTCCATCATTTTTCATCCAAATTGAACCTAAACCCAACAAGTTGAATGATCCAAAGACTGATTTCCAAATCAGCAGAAAATAGAAATCCGTATCTGAAACAAAATAAACACAAACAAAAGAAAAACAAAAACAATGGCGGCAGCAATTCTGACATTACTGATACTACAGAGAAATACCAGAAGATTGAGTGCTTCATTAGAAGACCAGAGGAGTAATTTTGGGGGAAACAGAGACAACGAAACCCAGAAAAGAAGAGAGAAAGAGAAAGAGAAAGAGAAAGAAAGAGAGAGAAAAAGAAGAGAGAAAGAAAAAGAGAGAGAAATGAAGATGACATGGAAGAAGAAGAAGAATACTGGGCACAAGAAACTAGCTGTTCCTAACCTGCCCTTTGAAACCCAACAAGATGATGATGAGAGCAATAAAGATTCGAACTTTCAATTACCCAGTTCCGATAAAGATGAACAAAATGAAACCCTAGATGATAACAAGCCCTCCGATGATGTTACGCTCGCTGATGGTTTTCTTCAACAGGGGAACAAGCTTGCCGAGGTAATTTTGTCTTTAAGTTTCATGAAAGTTGATCTCGTTTTTGGTTTTCTATAATTTTGGGGTTTAGTTTATTGTGTTCTTGCGGGTGAACTGTTTTTTGGGTGTGTTCTGGAAATGAGATATTGTTGGTTAGAGAATTCAATTGTAGGAATTTACGAAGTGGGAATTCAGAGTTTTGTCCGAAATTTCCCATTTTTTCCCCATTTGAGTTGAGGTCTTTTACTTCTGATGGTTGATTTTCCGTTTCTTCTGTTTATGTGGATAAATATTAATCATGCACTTCTGTGTTCTGTCTACTTAGGTCAAAAATGTTGTGGGTGAAAAATGGCACTTGGGCATCTGATTTTGTCTTTAATTCCCATTAAAGCTGAGCTCGTTTTTGGTTTTCTAGTATTTGAGGTTTAATTTCTTGGGCTCTTGTGGGTTCCTGCTTTTTGGATGTGTTACTATTTAATGGGTCCAAGGAAATGTTCTATTGTTGATTGAAGAGTGATTTGATTATAGGAATTTGTGAGATAGTTATCTGAAAAGAAGAATTTGTGAGGTGGGAGTTCAAAATTTGTTAGAAAATTTCCCTTTTTTCCCCCATCAAGTTGTGCTTTTTAAAATTTGGGCATCTGACTATTGTAGGATATTTGTTAAAAGTTGAGCTCTTGGTAGTATTCTTAATGCAATTATATGATGGGCAATGTTTAACTTATAAGGAAAATTTATGACTTTCAAATCCATATGAAGCATCTTGTTGGTTATTCTCCTGTTTCATGATGAAGCCACAATACATTATTTGCCAGCTAACCTTTATGTTTAGGGTTAGGGTTTTTTTGTCAAGTTTTGCACTTTTTGTGGGAAACTACCTTATATATATATATATATATATATATATATATATTTTTGCGAAAAACTACCTCTTGTGTTCGTTTTATTGTTAAAGACTACCAGTTGACAGAATTGTTGTAATGCTGTTAAAATTAAGCTGCCAAAGGACCATTTTATCCCTCCCTCAATGCCTATTGAATTTTTCCTTCACCCATCATCGGCAGCCCCGTTATCCCCCACTGATGCTCTTGATTGAATATTTTGGGATTTAGGTTGTACTCCTTTAAAATGGAAAATTTGGTTGAAATTTGGAAACTATCTTATTTAGTTGGGTGGTTAATTAGATTTCACCTCATTTTAAAGGTTTCATGTAAAATGTTGTTTTTTAGATGATGGAAATTGAAGCAAGGAATATCCTTATGGAGAGAGAAAGGTGTGGGTCGTTGATGGTGGTGGGCATAATAGTGATTAATGCAGCTCGATATGAGTATTAGGGCAGCTAAGCGTGACTTGTGGCCTGTGGGGGAAGGGAAGGGTGTTGTATGCTTAGAATGCTACCTAATTAATGCCATTGATGAATGTTCCTATGTTGATGAGCATTAGTTTGGGGAAGGGGGAGAATAGGGCTGACAATGGTGGGTGATGGAAGGAGAAATTCATCGGGCATTGAGGGAGGGGTTGAATGGTCATTCTACAGCTTAATTTTAACACCGTTACATTAGTTCCGTCAACTGGTAGTCTTTAACAAATAAAATGATCATAAAAGGTAGTTTTCGCAAAATAAATTATAAAAGATAGTTTTCCACAAAAAGTGCAAAACGTGAGGTAGTTTTTGACAAAAAATCCTTAGGGTTATACTGATTTGTTGATGCTTTGTGATAAGTAATAACCTTATTGGCATAAGATTTTGTATAACTTTGCCATCATCATTTACCTGTATGATTGTCTCTTAACCTTGATTGGAAGTATTTCATATTAAGTTGGGGGCCCAGAAAGCAGTTAAATGGATGATTTCTGGGAGTTTCAAAATGTAGAACTTTTAGCATAACTGTTCTTCTGACTAATCCGATTATGGTCTATGTGCTATGGCAATGGGATTATATCTGAGTCATACTATTAGTTTACATGGCTTTTTTAGTTTACTTGACCATGGAAAGAGGTTTCATCGGAATTGTTTTTGAGCCTGCAAAGTATTATGTTATGGAGGCAATCAACATGTTATAGTGGTTCATAGAGAGAGAAAGCTAACGAAAAGTGTATCCACAAACAACTTGTTCATGTGGCTTTTTTGTGGATTGCACCTCGTGCTATTGTCATTCATAATTATTCTTGGCATATTGATTTTGTAAAATGAGCTAATAAGTTCTATTTTTAGTTGAGTTAGTTTGTGTGTTTGTTCAAGTGGTGTTTTGAACTTTCTGTGGGAGCCCATGTATCTGTGGCCTGTGGGTAGGATTATTTACTGTTTGAATCTTATGCTGCCTTTCTTTCCCCCTGATTTTCCATTTTCAATTTTCAAGGATGGTAAATACCGCGAAGCTCTTGGAAAGTGGGAGGCTGCTATTACTTTGATGCCTGAAAAAGCTGTTCTGCATGAACAGAAGGCTCAAGTCTTACTTGAAATTGGAGATGCTTGGGGTGCTTTGAAGGCAGCAACTCGTGCGCCCACTCTCTTCTTTGTCTGTTTTTTCTACTTTGCTTTTTCTGGTTGAGGATTTTGCTATTTTGCACTGTCTGGCCATGTTTTGATATGCTAAACCATTCGGTTGGTTACTCATAGACTTCGTTTTCTAGTCTTTCTTGTAGCTATATATATGCTGATCTCGCCCTGCTATTCATTCCTTTTCTATCTGTGGTTTTTTAGGAATCTCCTCCTTGGCTGTATTTTTGTTAGCTTATAGTACATGCATCATCTTATGGTTTCTCATTATTTACAAGAAAAATTAACTCAGAGGTTTGATTTGTCTTGCAGGAGCATCTGAATTGGATCCATCATGGGCCGAGGTCAGTTGATCTTTTCCACTTTTTTGTTTCTTTTTTGCTGCTTTTTCATTAATGTGGATTTATAAGAGAACGGGCCCTGTGGTGGGGCTGGAAGCTTACATGAGAAACCTCCTAAGGCATTTCTCTGGCTGAAGAAGGGAAACTAGTCAACCACCACTGAGGCGAACCAGCCATCTTATAAGCTTTGTGTCATTTTGTTCATACTTTTGACTTTGATATAGTTTTTGATTGGGTAATATGATAAATTAATTCATGAATTTTATTCTACAAATATGTATGGTTCATTGGTTTATTTTCACCAAACCTTACAAAGTGTTTGCAAGTTCCGGATGGCATTGTATATAATTCCAGCCACAATACATACTTGTAGAAATTTCTCCTCTCAGAGTATGCTAAATTTTTGATTAATCTTGCAACTTATACGTGATAATAAAATTTGAACAAGAGAGTGCAGAGGAGTGAAAATACACAGGCAGTTTAGGCACACATACATGTGAACATGTCGGAAGAAACCATGATAGGGACAAAATCTTGCAAGTAGATCAACCAATAGAAAAACTTGTAAACAAGTACTCATATGTGATGCGATCAAGTTAATTTCATTCTTTTTTTTACTCCAAAAGCTTATTGCTCAAAAAATTGAGTGCTTCTCCTGTGTGAATCATTTGTTCTACAATTCAGTGCCTCTGCCACAGATATCTGCATATTGACCATAGACTACAAAACTCAAAGGAAATAGTGCATTTAGTGCCACATGTTCCTCTACAATTATGGCTCAGTCACAGGATGTTATACTAATGTTGGAAGTGTTGTATATAGGCTTGGACTACACTTGGTAGAGCACAGCTGAATTTTGGGGAGCCTGATAATGCAATTGAAAGCTTTGACAGGGCCTTGGCTATTAAGGTCAGATGTCCTGCCTGCCTATATAAGTTTATGCTAACACATTTTCTTTGCATTTTTATGCAACTTGTTATACTTTTTGAATGGTCCATTATCTTGGTGTCTACCAAGGTGACTGAGACATAATAAATTAATTTATGCTCAGGCTGAATTGCCAGAAGCACGGGCTGATAGACAAACTGCAATGCAACTCGTGAAGAAGAGAAAGCAGCTTCATACAACAGGTGTATGCGTGGATAGATCACGTTATGTGGTTGGTGATGGATCCGAAAGCAACCTTGAGAGTTGAGCATGAATGTACTTCGATGTAGTAGGTAATAACAGAGAACGATGAGCTCACAAATGATTGGCTATTTTGGTCTCAATTGAAGATTGTCACAACTGTTTTTGTTTGTTTGATGTGAAAATCAAAGGTAATATACTTCCAGAAGAAGGTGATTCTGACGTACATAAGCCAGAGGTGGAGCAGTAGTCACTAGTCAGTAGTTAGAGAGATATTTTAGTCATACTTTGCCATTGTTGATATCATAGAACCAAACCACATCCTTCTACTTGCGTTCTACTCACTACAACTGATGGGGCTGAATGTTCGCTGTGAATGTGCTGTTCTGGAATTTGATCTTCTTGTGTAATCGTTGGTCATACTCATGTGCCCCTGTTATGTTGTGTTACTTATTGTTCCAAGTGTACCTTTAGGTTTCTGGCTTTTTAGTACTCGATCTTTAACAAATGCAGAAAATTAGGTTTCTTCATGGTTTTTCTCAGACAGATCTTCCTGAACCTAAACCACTTGAAAGAGAGGCATTGTATTGTAATTTCTTGAAATGTTATGTTATGAATGTGTCCATGAGTTCTCTCATGAAGTATATATCAAACTCAGAACCATGTATATTTGAAACCTGTACCAATTGAAAGGGAAGCACTGTTGGTCACTGAAATTCTGATAACAGATAATTTATCAACTAAAAACTTAAGTCGACGATTGAAGGCCTATTCAATCATTTTATCTCCTAATAGAATGGATATAAAAGGTGGATAATAACTCATAGACTCAGCACAAATATTCATCAAGTTTGGAAGCAGAAAAAGAAGTTAATTAAGGCTATGAATGTTGAAATGATTAAGCCAACTTCATTTCAACTTCTTTTCTTCGTAAATCGCAAGATCTAGGGAAAGAATGTCTCTAATCAAACAAAAAATTGTGACACTGATTTGGATAATCATGTATAACCTGGATTTCCTCGGAAAAAAAAAAAAAAAAAAAAAAAAAAGAAGAAGAAAATGTATAACCTGGATTTTGGCCTACAGTTGTAACCGGAAATGGTTAGTTTTTGTCTCTTTGAAGGAACCGCAACGGTTCACAAGAGGCATGTTTACACCTTTATAAATAAAGTATGCCTCAAAAGCCTAATATACATGAAACCCAATCCAATCCAATCCAAATTTTGGTAGTAATTTTGTGCTAACCATGAAACACACTCCCACCCAACGTTGCCGTTTCCCTTGGTCTCGGTCCCTTACTGTCCTAATATTGTTAGTGCACGACACTATTCGGGCTAAACTTCGTGGTCGTATTCAGGATAAACTCTGTGGTCGTATTCGGGATAAACTCTTTGGTAGTAGTATCCCAAAGATTGATGTGATAATTCCGGTGAGGACAAAGAAATTCTATACATTCGCGTCCTTGTCGTGCCTTGGAGTGCTTTATGCCATGTCCCGGAAAATATTTCCCAACAGAAAGGACAGTGAAAAGGATCGTAAACAAAGAGAAGAAGATAATAATAAAGAGGATGGAACATGAGATTCTGATGGCAGAATTGCGAAATGTTTGTGAAGACATGAGAATTGATCGACAGTTGTATTATAATCATGCACGCACCTTATGTTTTTAATCATGCATACAACGAACAACTAGTATGTATGTTCTTCTCATTTGAATAGTTTTATTAAAAGTACTAGACTTTGATTGTATCAAACTTATGTTTACGGAGTTTGGATATTCCTGTGCTCACAACATATCAAGGTTGTTTGGTTGGTTGATCACTTCCTCATCTAAATGAAAATCGAAAAAGTTTTCTTTACTACTTTTGTTCTTAATTCTCTTTCAACATTTTTCAGGGTATTGGAAGATTTGGAACACCCCCAAACATAGATTTTTATAACTATATATGCATTCCATCCTCTTGAACTTCATTGATTTATGATATCCATCTACCATTATAGTGCTTAATATATATAAAATCACACTATATATATTATTGAAAAGCAATGGTTTTACAGTATGTAACTGAACTCAAGATGGAACCTAGGATATCGTAACCAGGTCTGGTGGACCATTATTCCTATATTAATTCTTCTATCTTGTACTACTACTAGGGAATATCACTCGTATTATTCATAAGAGGATGTCCTTGCAGAATCCACAGCTAACCTCCAAAGCAGCAGCACAGGATGCTCCATATTACGCCTCCCCTCTTGTGGCTTGAATAAACATCGCCTGAGTTCTTGTCGTTGTTTCCACCTCCCATCACTAAAGATCAGAAAGGATTGAGAATTTTTTTTTTTTTTTTTTTTTTTTTTTTTTTGAGGGAAGAAAGGATTATGAATTTGAATTTGAAGCAATGCAACCAATGATAACAATGTGATATGCAGATGTTTGTGTGTGTAGTTTGAATGATCAAGTGTTTGTGTTCTATTTATAATATACTCTCGACACTGCTTAAAGTTCCTAGTAATTTCAGAGATTTTTCTTCTACATCTCAATATGTATGCTAAACCACATTCTGGGTATTATATGGTTGATTTGGGTTTTCTGATATACCGTGAAAGGTTCAAAAATGCTAAACTTTACTGGGAAGTTTCACTCTTCCTTATACATAAGCATATGTTAGTATTATACTTTAACAGTTTGCTTTTATCAAGCAAGTGATTCGGCAAAAATCTTAAATAATCTTAGATAATTGAGGATTATAAAAGTACATATTGTGCAGAATGTTTGAAAGGGTCATTTCATGATATGAAGCACAGTGTACGTTCTCAGAACTGTGTTTACTTTGGTTTATTAAAGCCAAATTTGTGTTTACTTCTGGTTTGACACTTGACTTGGACTTCTTACAAGTCTGGAACAAGGAATTATATCAGATTCACCCAGGTCATATGTAATTCCTGATCTCAATAAAAAATCATAAGTTAAGAAAGCTTTCATATTTTTAAAAGGAAAAAAATAAAGTTGCCTGAATTTATGACATAAGTTTTGTAGAAACCGCGTTCTCAAGCAGTGACCACAAAATTAAATAGGAAAAAAAAAGAGTAAATCATTAAAAGTGATTGAAGGCCAAAGAAACAATCACAGAGGAATTTCACATAACTAATGGTGTAAACTCCTTCCATATCCTGCATTATTCAACTGGCACGCAATGGACTATGGAAATTGCATCAGAGCCATTTCACAGTGAACTTTACTTTTATTAAAAAAAAATAAAAAAAAATAGAGTTATGGTCTCTAGATGTAAGTAACTGCAGTGTTAATTAAAATTATGTAATTGCTCAATACAGGGTTTATTGTTCTCTATATGCAGCTAATTGCTTCTTGAGTACTTTGGCATTGTCCCTTTGCCACCAGTATCTCCGAACTCCTCCTTTCCTCATTTACAGCATATTCTGCACAGCTGATTGTTCACATGCTATGTGCTTAATTATTCGCTTGAAATTTTGTAGAGCTTAGCCGTTCTGTTCATGTCTCGGAAAAGATAATGCTCGTTGCCAGTAGTGTACTTGTGGAGGACTTGTTGTTTTGGTTCTTGTTATGTGCCGTATACTTGGATGTGATGATGATTACAAAATGCAATAGAGTAATTGATAGTTATACGCATGATGCTTATGGCTACTCATTATACTTAGAGGTTGCTGCTGACTTTCATTTTTTTTGGCTAACCTTGCATTGTCTCTTTTCTGTGGTTTGAGGAGTCCTATTCAACCATGTTTGCTTTGGCAAGTACTAGTAATTTTCTCTAGAAATTGCAGCTGCAAGAGTTTATATTATTTACTGTTCTAATCCCATTCTGCCTTTTGTGGTTGAGGTGTTTGGTATTGTAAACTATCTGGGCATGTTTTTACATGCTAAAGTCGGTGACTCACAGACTTCGTTCCAAGTCTTTCATAAACAGCCATAGATGATAACCTCACCACCTTGCTATTCCTTACTAGTATATCCGCATTTTCTTTCCCTAGTATATTAGTTAAGAAATAATCAGTAACAAACTAATTGAAAAGGTGTCTCAACATTATTTAGAACAAAAACCATACAAGGGAGGAAAACATGCAAGAAAACAACTCTAGTAAGAAACAGGAGATTGCGGTAGTACACATGCAGAAGGTTGAGGATGAAACAAATAGTACAGACACACACAGTGATGGTTAGCCAGAAAGTGATCAGGAGTAAGCAGAACGCACATGATGAGTAGGGAGTTAATGTGGATCGTGGCTAAAATTGAACAACAGATGATTTGTGCTACAAACGAATTACAGACAAATGCAAGAATTGTAGGGAGGACAATGAGAGTTGACAAGGACTACTTATTCAATCATGCACGCACCTTATGGCTTAATATGCCTGCAATAAAAACTAGACGTGTATATTTTATGCCCCTTTCAAATGGTTTATCAGTACCTAGTATTTCATCTAGCATTATTTACAAGTAAAATAGACAACACATACTGAGTTGAAAGAGCATCCTTGCACACAGCACAGCTAATCTCCAAAGCAGCAGTACTTCTGGCTTCTGATTACACTTGATTTCCCCTCTTCTGCTTTGGATTCATATCGGCGTGGTACTCGTAGTTGTTTCCACCAGCCATTAGTGATCTGAGATTACAAACATGTAGGAATTGAAATTCGAGGCTACACAACTAGCAAAAACATTGTGATATGCAAAAATGCAGGCAGCTTGAAGATGAAGTATCAGTTTTTATGTATAGTACTCTTGACACAGTAAACGGTAGAGGCACTTGCTTGAATTTTGCCAGCAATTTCAGTGTTTTAACTTTTACAATTTGAGGTGTATAATCACATTTTAACTGTCATATGGTTAATCTGATTTTTCAATTAGTGTGAAGGTGCAACAATGCTAAGTTAAAGTTTTATAGGAAGTTTGGTTATTACTCGTACGTAGTCGTGCTTTAGTTATTAAATTCTATACTTTGCTTAAAATCAAGCGAGTGATTTGGCTAAACTCCTAGATGGTTCACTATGTAACATGTAATATAGCTTCTATTTAAGAATTTACTTGTTTGAGACTTTGAACTACATAAATGCATTTGGAGCTTGAAGGGTGGGGGAATTTCATGATACAAAACACCTTGTTGTCAGAAGTGTCTTTAGGATGTGTTCATTTCAAGTAAAAAAAAAAAAGTCTAAAATGAGCTAAACTTAACTGGATGAATAGTAATATGTGGGAGATAAAGTAATAAGTTGCGTAATTGAACTATAATGCAAAGTTGGTAAGTTGAAATGAACACGAACTTTACTTTTCGTTTGGCACTTGTCTAAAAAATTCTGAGTCTGGTTTTTATGGCAAAATTATCAACTGCGCCCTGTTCATAAGTAATTAGTACTTGCTAATTACTGATAATAATTAATAGTGATGAGGTAATATTTAGGAAAGCTATTTGATTTTGTTTTCTTTTTCAAAGGGAAAAAGAGGAGATGTGTGACTACGACAGAAACAGATGTTCTACATAAACATCTTAAGCAGTGAACACAAAAAAGAAGCTAGTTATCAAATAAAGGACCTGAGATTCAAAGAAGAATGCCAAGATACAATCACAGAGGTATTTCACTGAACACAGAACAGACAATGCAAAATCCTAAAAAACCCTACATTACTCGACTATTACGCAGTGGATAACTAGAGCCATTTCATTCTTTTACTCCTTTAGAATCACATCTCTTAGTCAAACGAGATATTGTTATAGTGGTCAAGACTGAGGTCTTGGATTGATTAGGTCCCATTTCGAATTCACACCTCCCCTGTTGTATGTATTTTACTGGCAATTTTTACCTCCTATATAGACAAAGAAATAAAAATCTATACCCCTTACACCTTCCTCACAGTCCACTTGACCCTCTAAAATGTTACCCAACCATATACAACAGCAAAAGGGAAAATCATGGGCTTTCAAATTGAGAGTCTTCACAAGTTCCTTTGATATATCTGAGTTTTGACTTCACAGAATTGATGAGAATAAATAAAACCTTAAATCTCCGAATAAAACTTAAAAATGAAGTTCCACATGTGAAGAACACACCGAGACATTCATTTGATGAGATCTCTGTAGAAGTAAATACAAAGCTTGGATTTTAGAGGTTCAGACTTCATTATGTGCATTAGTATAGAGAAGCTAGTAGAGAAGTGGCAGATGCTTTAGCAAAGTAAGGTAAGAGGAACGGTTGGTGGGGAGCGTGAAGCTAATTCAGTAATACTTCTGATTTACATCAAAATGTTCTGCTTTCAAAACCATGATGGATAGTCAGGCTGGCCTTTGCAACGGAAATGCTGATTGCTATTATCTGGGCACCCTCAAGCTTACATGGTTTTGATAATCTATACACTCTTCATTGACTTCAACTCTCGGGATAAGAAATGCACATAATAGCTGTAATAAGTCTGAACTCTGAACGTATTTCAGAACACTAACTGTTCTGTGCATATGTATTTGAAACATCTTCAAACAGGTGAAGGTACAAGTGCTTTATTAGTTGTCCAAATTTTCCTCAGATGGGAAGAAATTGATTCTAGCTACTTCAACCCAGTAAGAGTTTCTGCATAGTCTCGGAGCCAACGAGATAATCAAGATAAAGAAACAAGATAAACCTATCTTCTTTGCATACGGCGAATTCTCCAATCAATGCACAGTTGCACACTATATGAGGATTTTTCAAATTCTTATCCTTTGCACTGTCACTGTAAATGTTGACAAGTATGTATCTAGGTATCGGACTCGCCATTTTATGGAAAACTTTAGGAGAGTTTTAGGCCTAAAAGGAAGTGTCAAAAATGTCAGAACGATATCGGACTGTTGAGGATTATATGGGTAGTTGACTAGAAGAGTATGAATGACACAGTTTGCAAACCTCATGAGGAAATTTCTTATTCTTTTTCTTTTCCTTCCTTTGTCTATGTTAGGATCTTATTTTGTTAAGAAACATACATATGCTACCCTATGTCTTCGCTAATAAACGCTGCAATGGCAAGTATATTGACATTATAGTTTTCCTTTGACAATTATTAACCAAAACTTCCCGGTAGAACATGCCCATTCATCTAGAACAGGTCCACAGAGCTCAAGAAGCCAGCAGATCAGAAGCCAACTAATCTCAACATTAGCAACACATAAATAATGCCATTCTTAGACATATGAGAAAAGGTAAGAGAGAAGGCTGTGGAGTATGAAGTTCAAATGGCTATAAGAAAATTCGATCAAGAAGCAAATCTACAAAACTGTGACATCAAACAGCTGCCACTCTTGTCATAATCAGAATCTGATACATTTGTTACAACAATGATATAGGGGTTAAACACTATGTTACCCAGACTGTTCATTTCACCTCGACACTCGGACATGGGTACGGACACTCGGCACGTCATTTTAGGCCAAAAACATGCAAAATTTTCAAAATATTACCGAGTACGATACTTGGACACGTATCCATGTTGGATACTTCCAGCAGAGTGCAGGTAACATACGTTAAACAGAAGAAACATTTTAAGGAACGATTTTGGCCTTTTGGGGACAATACCCAGCAAAAAGATATGATGACTGCCTGTATACGCACGGATTTCCCCAATGAAACAAGAAACCATGTTTTTTGGTGTAAACTAAGCAGTAGCAACCCTCTTCACAGACACAAGAAGTACACTAAATGAAAATAAATTAAAGCACTACTTCAAACTAGAGGCAATAGACTTAGCTCCTATTGTCCTCTATGGAATTCCTAGCAAGAGCTCTCAAATATAAATCCAAAGTCACTTAGACCCGAAACAATACATGTATGGCTCAATCTATATAATTCTACCTAAATAGCCCTGTTCTATAATGTTCTATGTTTTCCAGGCTTTGAGTACAAACTTAAATCCGCACATACTAACCCATATGAAATAAAATTGACTTCTTCAAAGTTGAAAAAAAGCAGTACTGAATTATTATAAACAGGATTTGGGGACCATTCACAAACTTTGTCTAGTTCACAATAAATCAACTTTTCTTAAATATCAACTTGCCCAATAGTATGCAACATCAACTAAAAAGACAAAACAGGGACAAAAACCTTAAAGAAACAAACTAAAAACACAAAGCCATCCCTAACAATGTAAATGGATCCAAATCCCCACCTCTGCTGAAACCAAGGATGATGGAAGTGGTCCAAAACTGAGACAACAATAGATAAAACTCTGTACACCACCATTATTCGCAAGGTAACACAAAATCACTAAGAGCATCCGTTTCAGACATCAACACACATTGCTAATCTTCTCCTCCAAAGCAGCAACACAGAATCCTCCACAAAACACCTCCCCTCCTGGGTGGCGGAGGGAAGTCCTTGTCACCATATCCCCCTGCCATCTCCTAGGTAAGTTGCTCGTGCTTGCTAGGACACTGGCAAATGCAATTGATGTTGGAGAGATTGTGTTTGTGGCCGATGATTTGAATTGCTTTGTCGTCCACCCATTTATAAACTGACTTTTGCCATCCTAATTTTCCTAGCACTTTCCAGCAAATTTCACATGTGCAAATACGTTCACCAAAATTTGAAATCGTATGGTTCGTGACTTTACTAGGAAGTTTCACTACCGCACATACTGAAGTATGCTTCGCTATCCACTTCTCAAGAAGGTAACTCACCTAGCATCTGGATTATGCATTAGCGTGTATAACTTAGCCCACAAGATATCTAAGTATAATGTAAAAGGTTTTGGAAAAATAAAATAAATAAATGAAAAGATGAAAAGAAGGCTTTGCCGGTGAATAGCTCCAGCCACATCAGATGTGTTTGTAGGTATTTTTGTTTCTTCTTAGCATCTTCACTATTTTTCGTTCAAATTTCCCCCACTGTGAACTTGGTATCCTTCAATAAACTTGTTAACCTAAGCATGTGAATTCTGCGTTGTCAAGTACAGTCCTAGTCCAGAAATATCTATTTCCAAGACATAAAAAGCCATTTCATTGGTGAGCATGGTGTCAGACGTGTGTTTGCGTATTCACAATGGCATTTTACATTCAAATTTCCGACTTTGAGCTTGGTAAAGTTAATAGCCCATATGGTTGGATAACCTTCTGGGTTGTGGTAAATATCCATAAACAACTTTGCATTCCACTCAGCTCTTAAGCAGCATGAGAGTAATACTTTTATAATACCGTACCCCACACAAATTCAAGTGAGGTTTTATTTTAAAACTAATTAGCAGTAGCTGAAGTAGCTCACTAAGCTTATAAGTTGCAACAGACTTAGACATAGGTTCTAAACATACTTCCAAGAACGTAAGAAAGAATCACAAAGAAATTTCCCAAAAACCAAAAGGCAAACATGTTTCACTTACAGAACGAAAATATAAATTAGTGCTCATAAGAAAGGACATTGCTTATGTTTGTAAAATCACTAATTGTTGGTTCTTCTTAGGTGCATTTTTCCTACACCTCTGTCCTTCTTTCTTAAAGATAATCTTAAATACAAGCCTAATCAGAATATGATGTTTCTGAACCTTGCAAGTAACAAGTATGACATGCTAAAAGTGTGTACCTACTAATCTACTCAGAATATTCTTAGTATTTCTATAGAAAGATCTTAGTATAAATGGTACGATCCTCGCTATCAGTACGTACAAGCAAGGATTCTGTTAACTTGCCATTTAGGCTTGTTGTCTTGTGACTTTAAGTTCTGTTTCAGTTTTAGCTTAAAGAAGCCAACAGTCAATTTTTCAGGGAAACCGTGAAGTTATGAGAGAAGAGAACTCTTACAGAGGTTGTTTTATTTCAGCTCTAATTTGGTTATTGTTAATTCTTCTTTCTTCCTTAGGTATGTCATTCCACATTCACTAATACACACCTTATAAAGTACAAGAGATGTGGATGAACTTTCAGTGAAAGAACCTTGGTTCAAGATGTTGATTTTAAAAAGCGTAGTTCAGAAATACAAGTATTTTCTGTTCACAGTTTCTTCGTCATGTTACTACTTGTCCCAAGTTGGCAACACAAGAACAAAACACTATGAACAATCAACAACATCTCACACTTCTTGTTTTAATTTGCGAAAACTTTGATAAAGAAAAATTGTATTAATAACACAAAAGGATTACAAGATAGGGTGACAACCCCCGTGACATCGTACGTCATGAGGGTGCGTCCACAAAAGCCCCGGCCACCTTAGCCCAAAGAGAGGCCATATAAGTGATTCGGCCCCAAACAAACTCCATTGGGTTAGAAAGTTAATTTGTGAAAACTTTGAATAATCCAAACTTTTGTTGACTTCACATGACTAGCATAACAATTTTGTTGATAACGAAAAATTGTATTAATAACACTTGCTTGGAACCTATGTTACCCGGACTCTTCATTTCACCTCAAGTACCCGTGTCTAACACTCGACACTCGGACAAGGGTACGGACACTCGATACTTCATTTTAGGCTAGAAACATGCAAAATTTTCAAAATATTGCCGAGTCCGACACTTGGACACGTATCCATGTTAAACCCTTCCAGTTGAGTCCAGGTAATATTGCATGGAACAGTTTCTTCACTCAAGGGGTCAGATGACTAGCATAACACTATTTTGTAATTATGATCCAAACAAGAAAAGAAACGAGGCCAAAATTCAAAAGTCCTAATTCCTCAGAAGGGAAGATTCTTTTTGTCATCTCATGACTAGCAACGTATGCATGTTTCAGCATAAAGATTCCCGTGTCAATGAGAATAGGATGATTGATACTCCCTCGTTAAAGAGATGGTGAAATTTGATATGTAGAGAGAAAGATAGAGAGGGATAATTATTAAAATGGGTAAAAAGATTGATGATGGGGATAAATGGATGTAATTTTTTTTTTTGGAATGATAATATATACGTTTGAATTAGACATAGTTATGCAAACAATGGCCACGTCATAGTGGGACGGAGGGAGTATTATGGAGTAGTTGTTTGAAGTTCATCATCATTTATTCACGTTTTTCAAATTATTTTCAAAAAACAAGCCAAAAATTTTTGAAATATTATTTTCCTCTTTTTTATAAGATTGATGAAGAGGAATTCCTAACACATCCCAGATAGAGACTTTTTGCAGAGGTAATGCTAAGGAGAACAGGAAAAGCTAAAGCGTAGAAGACCACAACTATGAGGTTGGATACTTTTTTTTTTTTTTTTAGAAAAAAGGAAAATTTTATAATGTGCCTTGGTGCACAATGTTCTTTGAGAATTCACACAATGGCCCGGTAGTTTCAGCTAAGGATGAACATCGGTCGTGCCGGCGGGCATGGGATCCCATAGGCACGCCAGCGAGTCTCGTGTCGAGCCGCACGATCTACAGCCCGTGACCTATCATGTCAGGCCGCGTGATAGGTTATTTTTCTATTTTACGCACTAGATTTCGAAAAACTAGACAACCCATGGTCCACTGCTTTGTACCACATGTCGAGTTAGGCCAATTTTGTGTCAAACCCTGCTGGCTCTCATGTCAGCATGGGCCTTGTCCATCCCTGATTTAAACAAATACTCTTCATTTTCTTTATTTAGGCTATGTTTGGCACCAAAAGCTAACTTTAGCAGCTTTTGAGTAAAAGTTACAGTAACTTTGGCAGCTTTTTAGTAAAAGCTACAGATTAAAGCTCGCATATTGTTCTTTTTTCTCTCATCTATCAAACAAGATTTTAGAAAAGCTAAAACTACAACTGATTTTTAAAAGCTACCTATATTTTCACTTGACAGCTAGATTTTGAGTAAAAGCTACAGCTAGAAGCTGCAGCTTGTTATTTTTTCTCTCAACTACCAAACAAGATTTCAAGTAACAGCTACAGCTAATTTTACCAAACATAACCTTAGCTTTCATAAAACTCAAATATTTTGTCACTTACTTAGCTTTCAAAACCCAAAAATCACCAACAATTCCCTATTATACCCTCAACTAACTCACCAATACAATAAAAAAATCTTACTTTTTCTCTCCAATCACTTTACTTTTCAGATTTTTCACCCTCCCTCAATCAATATCTCTCTATTAATTTATTTTTTAATCTTTAGCACATGGGTTCTCCTACAAAGGCAAAATAGACCAAAAAGCCTCTCCTTAATATTTGCACCATATCAGTTTTTAAAAGCTAAATAGGGAATGAAGGCAGTATATAACTCAACCGACTTCCTAGTTCTTAAAATCTGGTGAGAAGTTGGGTATCAAGGTGGTAATTGCAGACATCCTAAACGAAGAGTTGAATTTAAATTTAGTCAAGGGAGGGAACACCACCATCAAAACAACCAAAATGACACCAATTGAATTTTTTGTATAGTTCAATATTAGCAAAACCAAAACACCAAAAATGCTAGAATAAACAAACCAAAAATGACTATAGAAACACAACATTAACATCAAACCAGCTTTCTGGCAGAAATGATTATGCAAAGTACATATAAGTTCTACTTCAAACTTACATGTTGTACCAGTTACTAGAAGCATAATATGCATGACAAGGCAAAGACACCAGTAACTGAACTGGGAAAAGCAGTGGCAACGTACCTTGGTGACAAAAGCGGGAGAGAGAAAGAGCACCTATACCAGTGAGACCAGCCTTGGTTAGCTTCAATACTGTTCACGTAATAAATAATAAAGCCACTAAAATCAGAAGGAAGTAGAATTCCGAAATCGAGGCCATAACAATACCTTCAATAGCCAGATCAGCTATCTGCCTACAGCTATCAGTCCCGGAATATCGAGCCATATTGCCACACAGAACTCTTTCAGAGGTGTAGAGCTCCTCATGAATCTGGTAACATAATCACAACATCCATACATTGCAAACCAATAAATTGGATCTCTTTGAACCATTTTGTAGCAAAACATAATAATCAAAAAAATCTATCGGCAACTGAAGAAAACTAACAATTTGCTAATTTGATTACACAAAAAATACTTTCTTGTCACAATATCAAGTTACAACAGCTACCATTACATGTTTTGAAATACATGAAAGTGATGAAGTGATACAAATTACAAAAAATGACTGTTAGATAACCAACATCAATCTCACACCGCCATCCCCTAGATCCCTGTCATTTTTTCGAAACGATGAGACTAGATGTAATTGTTATACAAGTCACTAGTCAGCAATATACATGAGCAATACCCGATTTGGATCAGTATAGTCCAGTCACATTAACTGAATGCCACCATGATCAAGATAGTGCTCTGGAAGTTGTGAAAACGTACAAAAGCCACTGTGTGTGTTGAAGGTCCTTAATTACAAAGGAACCAGACACCTTCTAAGTCCTAATATTTAGCTCCACTGAACTCTTTCCACTTAGGGCGACCAATTCTTCTTCATTTAGCGTTCTTGCCGCTGTTAAAAGCATATCCATCCCTCCCGAGCCACCCACTCCCTCTTCTAGATCCTGTATAGATTTCTTTGAAGAACTATCAGTAACCCTCTTCCCCTCGCCTTTCTTCTTCCTTTCAAGCCCCTCATATACCTTTTTGGCCTCACGTATTGCTTGTATTCCTGCATCACATTTTGGGCAAAACCACTTGCCCTTAGGAATGGAGGTGCGAGGAGGGTTCATGCAATAGATATGGTATCCATGATCACAGCCATCACACATCACGAGATCATCATCGTCCTTGTCAGTGAGACAAACCCTACAGAGACATGAAGGGCAATACCAACGAGGGCCATATGATTTCAACTGCTTATTTGTCAGGCACCTTGTGTGATAGTACTTATATTGACAAAATCGATGTTCGCAAACCCGGAACTCTTCACCGTTACTCAACATACACGAACATACCTTACAAGGCAGTCGCTTGCTTCCCTTGAAGACCTGAAGCCCAGTCTCTATGATACCATCTGAACTCTCCTCATATTCATCAAGTGCTTCCTCACATGTCTGATGAGTATCGACTCCTCCATTCATTCCAGAAGTGGCGTTTAACCTCTCACAGACGGCACAATCTTCATGAGGTGTTTCAATACCACTAGCAGTGCAATTAGCACAATACCAACTTTTGTGTGGAATTTCCTTAACAGCAGGCTGAATGCAGGAGACATGGAACATTTCTTCACAGGAATCACACACAAGACAATCTCTTCCATCTGACTTTTCTCCACACTGTCTGCAAGTGCAGAATACAGAAGCACCAGGTTCTTCCCACTTAACTCGCACATCAGTATCCCGGGCAGTTAACTGTTTGCATGAAAAACCAAATGAGATGTACATCAGAATCTAATCAACCAATTCATCAACATCAAATGTTTTAATCAACAACTAATGAGACCCATACTTTTAACAGATGCAGATTACAATTGACATATACACAAGTTTCTACTAATAATTAGCTGCAATGAGCACAATCTTGTATCACTAGAGCATAAACGTTCTATCACAAGGGTTAGAAAAATTCCCCAAGTACAGAGGTATTACTGAAGTACTTCAGCATTTCCTCTCTTTCTTTTTGTCTTCCCTTTCTTAAAATTGATATGCACACAAGCTCCCCCTGCACAGCCTTATTGCAAGTGGCAATATATCATAAAAGCAGCATGGTTACCAATAGGCTGGCTGCTATAGGAACGAATCAATGCATACGGGACCAGGAGTAGATGGTCATGGAACAAGGTGAAGAAGAGACAGAGAACCAAAAAAGTAGCTTATAATGATTTTTTGAGCCAAAATCTTCAATGATGCCACTATTACATTTTTGCAGCCTATGTAGACATTATATCATACCATTGCCACCTATGGGAAGAGTGTTCATTTTTCTTTTTCACCTGTTCCACTACTCGTATAAGTATTATTTTTTTCCTATAATTGGGGTGAAAAGATAACAAATTGGAAAATATAAGAAAATGCGTATATATTCAAGATGAAATTTGTGTCGATACCCAGCTTGAAAAGAATGGAAATGAGACAACTGCCTAATTTGGCATATAGAAAACAACAACTCTGCACACAAGTCTGTGCAGGTCCAAATGAAGAACGAATATTGCACTATTCACAATAACTTAATTTTAGCATATACCAAACGAAGCAGTTTTAAACAACATGCACCTGAACCACAACTCAATTGTTAAAAAATAAAGGTTCCTTTTAAGGTTCCAACTGCCAAAGACAAAATGTAACTGAGAAGCACATGTCAAGAAAGGTTCTTGCCTAAGTGCAATGAGGCCATAATACCAGCAAGAACGTCAAGTAGAGACCAAATTTAGAAACGAGGAACACAGATAACCTAACACTTGAGGAAAGCAATTAAATTCCACTACATTAAATTGAATCAAGTAATTGAGACTGCTGGAAGAATCCAGCAAGTTTGGAGTAGAATTGTATAAGACATCCCGGATATTTGTGTCCTTTGCCATTGTGCTAGTGAGACGAGTGTGAATTTGCACGTTCTTTGCAGGTCAGAGTTTTTGCCATCACAGGAGAGTGCTTCATTTGCCTCCCCCCTCTTTTACTCCCCACTTGTTGGCCAGGTATGTCGGTTTTGGAGGAGGTAAGGATAACAAGCGCTTCTGTGGCGATGTGCTTTCTTCGCTATTCTTTGGTGGGAACCGAACACTCGTGTTTTTTCCAGAACTTCCAAGCCTTTTGTTCTTGTGTGGGATCGGGTGGTCTACATGGCCTCTATGGTCCAAAGCTAATGGGGCATACAAGGGGGTGTGATTCTCACTGTTATTCAGCGAATTGGGGTGATTTTTAATTAGAGATTCTTTTCTATCTAGATTTCTTATGGACTCCTTAGCCTCTTAGCTTGTAATTATCTTCATTTTGGTTTGATACAAACTTTTATTATCAAAAAAAAAAAAGAAAGAGCAGCAATAATAGGAGGACAAGATGTCCTCAAAAGCGAAAAAAATTACAAGCCACACTAGTGACATTAGACGTCATTGAGGGTGTGTCCCCAAAAAGCCCCAGCCGCCTTAGCCAAAAGAGAGGACATATAAGTGACGCGATCCCTGAACAAAATCTGCTTAGTTAGAAAGCCCCGTGAAGATACTTCCTTTCCAGCCAAACGCACCAAAGCAGAGCCATGAAAGAACCTCCAAAGCAACTTGCGGTCCTTACCCCGCCCCAAACGGACAAAACGGATCTACAAACATCGCGGCAACGTAGTGCTACGAGTGTAGCATAAAGGTCGTGACCATGGTGGCGTGAAATTTGAATCAGCCATATTAGCTTTTAATGAACCGTATTAGCAAAGTATCGCTGTTATTAGCCATTCATCATATAATCAGCCATTACAGAGACCCTTTTACGTATTAGGATTTCACGTATCGGCAACCTCAAAAACCAATATGTACCCGCTGATACGCTCGACGTAAAGAACGTTTATCCAAAAATAACAAAGGTCATGTTCAATTGCAATGTTGTTCATCTGCTGGTTTTTTCTTTAACTTTGAGAATTCTCTACTTTCAATGAAATTTGTATAAGGTCCTTCGCTCAGAAGAGGATATAGATAAACCCATGGTTTAGGGGTGGATTGGGAACCTATTTCACTGTAGATTACCGAGTGGTTAGAAATACCTTTCAAGCTGGATAAGATTAAGGATGATGTCTTTGGGATGGATAGGCAGAAAGGCCCACCACCTTGATGATTTCGAAACGGCTTTGTTCTAACAACCGTAGAGATGTAACTAAAGATGATTTACTGGGGTTCTACGGAGTTTCATGCGTCTGGGTGATTAGTAAGAGTATAAAACTTTTATACTATTGTCCCTAAGAATCGGCCTATTAAGGTTAGGTATTACAAGCCCATTACTTTGACTATGAGTGCTTACAAAATCGTGTCTAAGGCCCTCTCTGTTAGGCTTGATACGATCCTATAGTGCTTTTGTTGAGAGGCCATAAAGATGCGGTAGTCACTAAAGTGGTGGTTCATGAAACTCGTCAATCTTAAGTTAAAGGGGGTGGTCTTCAAGTTGGATATTGAGAAAACCTATGAGATAATGGGTCGGAGTTTTTTGGACATTTTCTGGATAAAAAGGCGTTTGGTGGAAGATGGCAAAGGTGGATTAGGGGTTGTTTGTCTAATGCTAGTTTCTTCGATTAATGGACCTAGGGATTGGTTTTCTTCTACTCGCAATCTGAGACAAGCAGGTTCTCTCTCTTCTTTTCTTTTTACATTAGTTGTTGATGTCCTAGTGGGATGTTGAACTTGAGTGTAGAGAGAAGAGTAGTGGAGTTTTGGGAGGGAGGGAGGAGTTGTTTCCTATCTTTAATTTACTGATGATATGATTCTCTTGTTTTCTGCTCATATGGAGTATTTAAAGAGGGTGCTCACCATTTTTCAGACTTTCAAGGTAGTTTCCGAGATGCGGATTAACATGTCTATGTGTAGCGTAGCAAGGGTGAATGTTGATAGTAGTTTTTTAAGAACCCATTGTGACCTAGCTAAGTGAGGGTTCCTCTTCGGAGGAATCCTCATGCATCATCCTTTTTAGGAACTTCTTGTGGATAGGGTAGCTTGAAGGATGTGTACTTGCTGGTTGGAAGGATCACCCTTCTCCGGTCTTGTTTGGGTAAAAATTCCCCTTCGCTATCTTTCGCTTTTCATGACTCATGTTACACTAATAGGATTGAGAGATTAATGCGAGATCTCATGTGCTATTGGCTGATGGTGATAAGAAGGATCGCCTTGTTAGTTGGGAATTAGTGTGTAGGCCGGCCTAAGGCAGAGAGGGAACACAGTCTTGGTCGGTTGGTATCTAAGCACATTTCACTAGTGGTAAGTGGTTATGGCGTTTTCTCTTGGAAACTGATTCCTTACGACACCGAGTTTTCAAGAGTGTATGGTATTCTTCAGAGTGGAATAGGACGCTCTTGTTGGTTCGTCAATTACCCATGCTTGCCATTGAAGATTCAGTTTAATGTATCATCTTTCTTCTTTCCTTTGGGAAGATGGACATCGAATTAAGTTCTGGGAAGACGTGTGGAAAGGAGAATCCTCCTTCTCCTTGTTCCCTCGGTTTTGACAGTTATCTAACCCTCTTGATGCACCTGCTTACTACTTTCTATTCTAGCAATCACGGAGCTTGGGACCTTTGACAAAGGGCTCCGTATGACCAAGTAAATGGAGGAGCTTACTTATTTGCTTGGTGTTTGTTCTTCACACCACTCATCTTGCTGCCACTAATGATTCTAGGGTTTGGGTAAGGGATCCCTCGGGGGCCTTCCCCTACAATTCCTTCCTCTTCCATCTTAGTCTTCCTCCACAATATCCTTCTTCTCCGCTCTCCAGCTTTATTTGGAAGTCTAAGGTCTCATTAATGTACGTGCTTTTTTTGGACCCGGTAGGGTAAGGTGAATACTCACAAGATATTGCAATGGAGAAGACCTATTTGAACCATATCCCTGGACGTTTGTGTGCTTTGCCATAGGGCTAATGAGTTGTATGTACACTTATTTTACATTGCAATTGCGCACAAGCTATTTGGGTGAGACTTCTTGGAGTCGAGGAATGTTTTATTCTCCCCCACTATTTTGCAGCATTTGTAGAGGTATATTGGGTTTAGAGAGGAAAGAGCACAAAGTGTTGTGGCGATGTGCCTTCATTGCTATCCTTTGGTGCCTTTGGTTGGAGCGTAACTTGTTGATATTCTCCAAGGTCTCCAAGTCCTTGATTTTGTGTGGGATCAGGTGGTATATTTGGATTCGCTCCGCCAAGGAGGGAGCCTTTAAGGAGTTACCCTCACTGCTGTTATCGGGGTGACTTGTACTTAGAGATTATTGTAGTAACTAGATGTTCTCTTGAGAACTACTTATCCTCTTAGCTTGTATACTTGATTCTTTCTTTAATAGAACTTTTTTTATCAAAAAAGGGGGAAAAAAAGGTCTCTAGATTGTTGAAAACCCAAAAAATAAATCGTCAACACTTCCTAAGTAACCAACGCACTTATCTAAAATCATTCGCTACCCCATATAATCTACTAAAAGTCTACAATCATGCTCTTATACAAAACTTAATAAATTATCTTACCTCATGCTTTCTGTCACTTGAAGTGTCAAGTTCTACAGCTCCTCCCTGATCGAAATACAATTTATGGTTAATATACATAAGAAACGAAACAAAGCCTTGTATGTGGAGGCAAAAACATATTCATAAGAAAGACCTCAATAGTCAAGAAGAAAAGCCAGGGAACTCTCACCAGTTCATGACAGAAAGCCCGTGACAACTCTGACAAATTGTTTGCAAGAGAAACCATCTCATTACCAATTAAGTGAAATCTTCTCCATATCTGAAAAGACAGATAAAATACATTGAATAATCACTGCAACAACAGCCGAAAACTGTAAAGATAAACTATACTAGCTAGAGTGGGCTTTAAATAAAGTTAGGCTAAAGGCTTTATGTTTCATAGTATAAGAAGACATAGTAGGTACACAACAAACTGAAATGAGACAACACTGTCGAAAGTTATAATCTCTAATAGAATCAGAAGCTCAGTGACATACATACTAAAGCCAAAAAACACCTGCACATAAATCCCCCCTCCCCCTTTCAAAAGAAAGGATGTAAATTCTTCAACATAACATACTCAACAGCAGCAGGTCAATTTCTTTAAAAAAAAAAAAAAAAAAAAAAAAAAAGGGAGTTTCACAATATAGATTTGGATTATTGGATTTTAACTGAATGGTGCTCAACATAAGTGAATTGAATCTAACTTAACTCAATGGAATTAAAAAAAATAGGGAAATTCTACACGATGCCACTGTGGTCTGGAAAATTCTACATGGTGGAATTTTTTTTCTTCGATTCTACATGGTGCCACTGTACTCCTGACAAAGTGTGTCCCATGACCCAAAAGTAGTAAAACGTTAATTTTTCCGTCCAATTTTTACCTAGCCACCCTTTTATCCTTTTAACCTAACTAATTTCGTCCCCCTTTATAAAACCACGAGCTTCCTTCCTCTTCTCCACCATGTCCACAATTTCCTTCATACTCTAACATTTTCCCACACCTCAAAAGTGCAAATTTTTGGATTTCAAAATGGAATGACCACGTTCATCTTCTTCAAGGAATTCAAGGAAGAGCTTCATTTTGAATTTGAAAATTTTCAACCGAGCAACAATAATGAACCCAAAAGAAGGTGAGGGAGAGAGAATGAGAGAACCAAAGAGAGAACGAGAGAGAGAACGCAAGAGAGAGTGATAGACTAGGGATTTTTCTTTGATGAGGGGAGTTAATGGGGTTGTGAGAGAGGTACGGATTAGGAAGTTAATGGGGTGTAGAGAGAGAGAAGTAATCATTAGGATGGAAATAATTAGCGCTAATCATGTTTGATTGTTAAAGGCGAGAAACACATGCGTTTTATTAAGGGCAATATGGTCATTTCACAAATATGACTGAAAACGTAACGTTTTACTACTTTTGGGTCACGGGACACACTTTGTCAGGAGTACAGTGGCACCACGTAGAATCGAAAAAAGAAAATTCCACCATGTAGAATTTTCCAAACCACAGTGACACCATGTAGAATTTCCCAAAAAAATATTATTATGTGGGAGAAAAACTTGCAAAACTGAAGTGCATACAGTATGGGAACTATAAAGTTAACAAGGCGTCAAGGCCTAAGTCCTCTTTTAAGAAACCATCCATTATACGAATTTTGTTTCCATTTAGCTACCTAAACTTCTGATTATAGGTTAAATCGAGTGACCCTCTTATCCTTGACTTTTTAACTAATCTTTAATACTCCCTCCATCTCAAAATAATTGTCGCTTTAACTAACTTTTTTTGTCTCAAAATATACGTCGCTTTACAATTCCAATACAACATTAATTGCTCATTTTCTAATGTACCCTTGTGGTTTATTACTAATTTCACTTTTCAATGCACCTAATTCCAATTAATACAAGGGTAGTGGTGTCAAATTGTTTATAACTAGCTCTAGAATTAATAATCTCCTTAATATGTGCGCATTAACCTTAAACGATAGTTACTTTGAGACAGAGGGAGTATTATTTTTTTTGCTGATAATCCTCATATTCAAAGGTGATAAACTAAAAGATAACTTCTCTCAAACTCTTGCATAACTGACATACTACCATTCTTATAAAATAAAAAAGAAAATTAATAAAAAGCTGACTTCAATCTTCTCCAGCAACCTTAATCTTACATGGAACCCTTTTTGATGTCAATTATTCCATACCAATTAGGCAATTACTCATTGCACCAAGTAAATTGGATTAAAGTGCTCTCATAATACATAAATTAGTCAAAGATTATTCTCCTTGACCACAATAAAGCTGACATCAATAGAAATCACTTATCAATTCATTGTCATAAATGCTACTAGTACTATATTTGAGCGCCAAGCATTTCGCAGCATAAAAGCAAACAAATCTTCCTATTTAACAAATAATTCATGAAGGATATTCACAATTTTAATCATCTTTAACCAAGCACCACATGACATGGTTATCAGAACTAGTTGTAATTATTTAGAGTAAGCTACCTTCAAGCTTAAAACAAATTTTGGCCTCCATAGTTCGAATCTTTAACTAGCAGCCCAGCAATTGCAAACATTTTTCACTATCATGTTTGGTTGGACCAGTCACGAAACCAATTTTCAGTTTTTTGGTATTGAATGATAATGTTTGAGTCTTCCGAAACATTATCAATTGAGATGTTACAACAAGTAGCAACGTCTGGCTAATGAAATATTAGTACATGTCCACCCTCACATGGAAATGATTACCCATCTAACTAGCCCAGCCACCCTCGTCATCCTACTATAGCCTCTTCGCGACTTAATTTTACTGATCGAGAATGGCTTATTTTCAATTGTTGCATCCGCAATATAATTCCCTGGCCTTCTCTCTTGCACATTTATCCTTTCTTTTTTTCCTATCAATGTGAAATTTCACCCTCAACAAGTAGGACTGAAGCTAATAAAAAAGCCAAAGTATTACTAAAATCATACCGAGCCAAAACAAGTGAGAAGATGAAGTGGCGAACATCAAATAGAAGGATGTATGTTATCATGGATGCAATTACAGCTCCTGCCAGAAAACATCATCAATGAGAGAACTCTTTTTCACACAAACTGGTGAAGGAAGCTCAAATTCCAAGAGAAGGAAGGGAACTCAAGCTTTAACTAAGTGACACATAAGTCATTCAAGAAATTCCTCTATCAACTGATTTAAATTGATGATTGCAAGAGACCCCCACATTGATCCCCTTCTAGAAGGGGAACTGGACAGAAATCTGGACCTACGTTAAAGGGAATCTATTTTCACGCTGTAAAAGTACACTTCAATCTCTAAATACTAACTCTAACATCAAAGCAGAACCTTTGTAGCTAAACTTTAAAATCAGGAAGAGAAGACAAATTACCTGGTGGATATCAGATGTGAACAGTTTAGGTGTATGTTCATATGCTCCTTCTTTTATCCGAGTGTTAATAAGACTGAAGTCCAACAGTTTTTCAATCTTCAGCCCATGGAAATTTTCAGAGAGTAGCTTGCACAATGAAGCAAACTTCCCCGACATGATTAGTCTGAGGAAGACACGTTCACACATGCTAGAGACAGATTGATGGCCTGACTCGCTTGAAGATCCATTCGATGCTACAGCTGAAAGCCCTTTAGTAGCAATTGAAGATCCATTAAGCATTGGAGCCCCCTGCAAATGGGAGTCACCATCATGATGCTCAAAAATATCCTGCACATTGTACATGCCACACAAAATGTTAACTAAACCTTACTTTGATAAGGCAAACCATCTTCAAAGCCAAATAGAGCCACAGGAAAGAGCGAAAAAAAATAAAATAAAGCAACGACCCATAATGACATACCTTAGTCAAGTTTGCATCATTAGTCCGAGAATTATTAAGTGCATCTCTAATGCAATCCTGTATACCACCACTTCCACCTTCAGAAGGACTCAATGATCGACACAAGTTTTCCAAGACATTTCTCCAATGCTGATAGGAGCAACCATCTGAACCATTCAGAATAGAATGACAATTTACCTTTGGATTACAGACTTGCTCACAAGAAATTTTTTGTAAACCTATGTCCACTGAATCTTTAATCATCTGCACAAAACCAAATGAAGCAAATGTAGGAGTAAGAGACGATATAGACCAGCTATACTTCAAACTGCTTCATAAACGTCAACAGCTAACTGAAGAAGTTCATCACATTTACCAGCATAAATACATGGAAAATAGAAGTTCATGACAAAGGAAATCATAATCACCCAGTACTACTATGTTTCACATGACATCCAAGCAGTATTATAGGCTATTCTTAGTAGCCCGATGACAAGTACACAAAATTGTTGAAAATCTCAGGCATGCCAAAGTTGAACTAAGTACATTAGCTACTGCTATCCAACAATGATCAGTCTAGTGTCCAACAAAGTCCCACCCCAAGTCTAATTCAGCAAAATCATGTCTTCACGGCCTCTTTTCACTATCTTATCCTGATACACTGACAATAAAAAAAATCGAAGAATGCTCCAATTAACAGAAAGTAAGAAAATTAGGGTGGGAACCGATTCTAGGGTTCTTCAGGCCATTATCAGGTCACCATAGAGCATCAGTGCCATGCTCACCCACACTAACAGCCTTGTAGATATGAAAATTCCAACCCTCAAATTATGAATTGCTCATGACTTAGCTGAAACTCCATACAACACCTGATAGATGAGTAACTCAAAACTCCAATTCCTCATCCTAAATAATCCATTCCAACAGACTCCAATCTTCGACTTCCTCTTTCTTTACAAGAAAAAACAATAGTTTAAACAATAACAAACTTAACATTCAGATATTCTAAAGAATGTGAACAACCAATAATTACTACAACTCTGATTTTTATATTTTAGGGTTGTAAATAGATAATGAAATGAAAGTAAATGGAATAGAGTGGACACAAATTTCAGAAATTTCAAATCCAGAGTTGTAGTAATTCAATGTCCTTGTAACTGAGAAACAGTATTTGCTTACATCAAAATGCAACTAAGACATTCCACAGTCTTTGATTGACATGGTTTACAGCATACTACATCGCATCTTACATTTTCTCGCTTTCTCCCTTATCTCAACTTTCCAGATAGGAGCCCCTTATCCACTCAACAAAGTATGCACTACTTTCTGCACCTGCTGTGATACAGTTGGACAAATGTCATTCATTGCAGTTAGTAAACCTCAATCCTCATATTCTCTACCGCCGTATGCCGATGATATCGGCCTACCCCGCCAAACTACGACGTAATTGCATCTAGTCTCGCATTGTATCTCTTTCTCTCTTATCTCAACTTTCCAGATAGGACCCCCTTGCCCACTGAACAAAATATAAAACTACTTTCTGCACTGCTGTGGTACAACCGGACAAATGTCATTCATTTCAAATTAGCTAAATTGCATCTCGTCTTGTATTTTACCCCTTTCTCTCTTACCTCAATTTCCAGATAGGGGCCCCTTGTCCACTCAACAGATTATGCCACTACTTTCTGCACCTGCTGTGATACAGATGCCATCATTGCAAATTAGTTAAATTGCATCTCTAAACCCACTCAAAAAGTATATGCCCCTACTTCCCAGTTCCCACACCTCCTGATATGAGACAATTGACCAATGTCACTCATTGCAATTTAAGTCTTAGGATTACTTTCACATGCTTCCTGAATACCTATCACTCATCAAATGCTTAAAATTTACAAGCACTGCATCTATTAAGATGCAATTCAAACCATTAAATCTCTGTCATATATCCCATCCAGTAAGTCCAAAACGCGCAGAAAATAATTAAAACAAATATCTTTGTAGGGAGCTACAGATCACTCAACTCAAGTATCACAGCTCTAGAGAACTTTTTGGAGGATGGAGCAAGGAAGCATTGTAACACAACACAAAATATAAACGCCTTTGTCCAAAACCAACTAAAATCGCCAACCTTTCTTAAAATAACCCCTAAGTGTATGTTAACATTAATTTCACCACCCCCACCATGAGTGTTTGAGGCCTTTTCTTTATTAGAGGGAAAGAAGGATATTGTGGGCCTTAATATCAAACGAAAGAATTGGAAATCCACACATGTAATAGTTATGTGGGTGGTTAGAGAGTAAGAGACTAAGTGAAATGATTTTAAGGCTGTTTCGAGAAAAATGCAAGTTATGGAGTTTAGAAAACTTTGTCCATGCTTATGGATGATTTTGCACTTAAGACGAAGGGAGATCCTTATGCCAGGAATCTTGAGCTATAGTGTATCCTCAATCTATAGGGAAAAAGATAACTTGCATTTCAATATTCAAATAGTAGTATGTATGTGGCTTTCTGCTTTCACGATAACCACAACAAAAGAAAAGAGAGCATATACTCAAGGTTTATTTCAAACACCCAATAAAGTTTGGCATTGGAGGAAGCTACAAGTTAGGACAGCTGATGGTCAAGAGATAAAGAGTTGTTCGCAATTATCGCAAGTATAGCAACAGTTTCAGCTCTTCATACAATACTATGCTTTCTGCAATGAATTATGCCAAATAGTTGTGCGTATGTGGCTTTCACCATAACTATCAAATAGCAGTACTTATGTTGATATACTCAAGGTTTATTTCAAACCCCTAGTAAACTTTCAGCTCTTCAGACAAAGCTTTCTACAGTAAACTATGTCAGACTGCTATGAAAGAGAGGTTATTCTCAGGTGTAAAGGAAGAGCTTCTAGTAAAGAGAGGTTACAATCTCTTGGGTACATCATCAACATAACTAAAGACTCTTAGATGTAACAAAGAAAGGTAAGCAAGGAGGATACTAAATGATTTCTCCGTCAGCCAAGTCCTTAAAGAATAGAGTTGGCCAGGCCAAGGCAAGACAAACCGACCACACCCTTAGGCCTTATTTACCTAATTAGGCAAGTCTAGCTATTGAATAGTAAGAGTAGAAGTAACCATTCTCCCCTTGCTAACATTATTATGCTGCAAAAACTCAGAAACTCTCACCGCATACATAAGGCACTACCGGTTCACATAAAACAAGCCATAGTCATTTAGGACACAACATAATCCCATAAAGAAGATAACTTATGTGTTCAACCACCATTTCATTACCGGTAATACCCCTAAACTTCAATAAGAATTTCCACAAGGACAACATTCATAACCTTGCCTCAGCCACTCAAGGACCTCAGATCACTCAAAGCTCTATCTAAACCTGGCTCAATCATTTGATACCATCACCTGAATCTATCCGCCAAACAACAGTATCCTTAATCGCGTCTGCAATCCCATAAATTCTATCTAAACCTACCTGAACCGGTATACATGAGAAGGACAGAAAATGATTCGACCTGTAACAACTATATATATGACACATCCCTTGATGTGCTGCAACTTCAAGTGCGCTGGCAGACAATGTAGTTGACAGTACCAGAAAACTGACCTCGTTTCATGAATCTACATCTATAAAGTACAAGTTAGGCATTGCCTTATAACATGCGGAAAATCAAATGTAATGTTGGGCTTTACGGATCCAAATTCCAGAACCAGTATAAATCCCATAATACAATTACACCAAGAGCATCATACCTCATCCTCCAAGTTGAGAAAAATCTTATCTTGGAACAAAGACATCTTACACAATAGTTAACCATTCACAATCACTCAATCTCTGTTGCCTAAAGTTCAGACATCTAGAATGTTCAATAACATGCAATATGCATTACACTACTCAGCAGCTCAAAATGTAATTTTGACCATTAAAAACTCTAGTGTATGAAGTTCACAAAAGCTAGAACCTCCAAAACTAGTTCAAAGTTCAAACCCTAGCACCTTAAGCTGTTCCAGTGAATGCATTATACTCCACATCAACTCAAATCATAATATTTCAGCATTCAAAACAACTAAATGGCACCAAGAAATTCAAAAACACAAAAAAATAACAATATTGAAGCAAAAGAGAGCCAGTAAGATAAGGAACCTTATCGTCTAACGGAGTGGATGGCTTACAAGAATGCTTCTCCAAATCAACCAATTTGCAATTCGAACTCGGTATTCCACACTTCCGCCGCTTATACGTCCGAAGCCCCGAGCTCCCATCCCCGCCGCCATCGCTAGTGCCACTAGAACTCCCGTTCAAGAACCCATTCACACCATTACTACTACTATTACACCTCTCCTCACCCATCATTCTCGCGCAAAATTAGGGTTTCAAGAACTTTCACCGGCACAAACTCCAACCTTGCAGCAACCAAAACTCAAATCTTCGGAGACTTCGCTATGAATCTTGAGGCATAAATTCGAAGCAACTGAGAAACCAATAGAAGTTGAGCATTGGCAAAATCCAAAAGCAAAGCAATAAGCGAAGAAGTAGATGAAGATGAGCAGAAGCAAGAATGTGAAAATGGTGGAAGAAGAGGAGAGAGAAAGAAAGGGGTAGATCGGAAAAGGGGGGAGGTCGGAACCCTAAAAGGCGGTTAATAGAGAGAGAAAGGGGTGCTAGTTTTGGAATTTGGAAAGTCTGAGTCTTATCTTTTTGAATTTGAATTTTGGAAAAATAAAACCCAAAGGGGGGGTTTTTGTTCAAAGTCTACAAACTCTATTTCCTCTCCAGTTTTTTTTGTTTGTGGGATATTTCTTCAAGATCTTGATGTATTAGACTAGACTGGGACTATTAACTTGGTAATACCGACAACAATGGGTGGAAGTCAAGAAAAGAGTCCTACTAATGTCTTCCCCTATTTCCAGTGGTATTAAAGTCGTGTGATTGATTCATCCCTGAATATAACATGTGATGTTCCACATTAAGATGTCAGTTTTATATAAAGCTTTATTTGGTTATGGAAATTGAAAATGTATGGGAAATTTATATATTGATGTAGTTAGGTTATGCCTGAATTTATTATTCTACATGGTATCAGAGCTACCCTACTCGACTCTAACCCTCTCAAATCAGCCTTTATCATAGGTCTGAGCATTGTCGGACCCACGTCCTACTTCCGCTATCATGGTTCGCTCAACCATCATCCCGCCCACCAACTTGCTGCACATATGCTCTTTGGGACCCCCCCTAAAACCATTAACTTCAGTTGCAGTCCCTTAACTGCGAAATCATACATCACCGCCCCTTCTCATCTGTGGTCCCCCTGTCTACAGCTAACATTTATCTTTTTAACAGTAACAACATTTATGAAAAGAAAGGGAAGAGAGAGAGTATCGCAAATTCACATTACTTCTGCTCAAAGTTTCCCCTTCCATCACCCACCCTTACTTCTAATAGTTAGTGTGCAAAGCAAATGAATTCTATGTGATACTACATAACAAGTGAATTTTGTGAGAATTTTCATTGGAATGAACTTTTGATTTTCTAATCGGTGCAAGAGACCAATAAAGAAAAATTAAATGTATAAACTACATACTTGACATGAATATTTCTCATACACATCTCTAAGAACTGAAAATTTAATGTGTAACATGTTGGCTTATCCACGAGCCATTGGTGTCACCATTATTACTTCATGAGTTGAGCATTGATTTGCAACACCATGACCCCTCAATGGGACTACTAGTATCACCAAAAGCAAGTTGAGCATGACCCAACATACCACTACAAGTCTGAGGAGATGTAATTGGGTGATATGAGTAGTAATATCAAGTCATTCAACTTTTCTCTATCATAAAATGGAAAGATCTTATTATTTTAGCATAAAGGTTGCATTACATATAACCCCATCACAACTCACGTAATTTCTCAATGTTGGACTTATTGGTGTGATGTATCCTCTCACTGAATAATGCAATCTCCTCGTTGCTCACAATGTGCAGGGTTGTCACAATAGAAGATCTCCCAAATGAACTCACATATTGGGTCACTTAAGTCCAAAAGAGGAAACAAGTCTTGTTCTAATATAGACTGCTTCACTTATAAAATCATCATAATTGACATAATCGCTCGATTTGGAACTTGTATTATACATAAGGAATCACAACTAAATATGTTAGATTACCTGGTTGGCTCACAATATTTAGATTTTGGTTTGCTAGCCACAACCTTGACTCAGGGTGGACTCAATTTACTTCCTCTTTCATTCAGAGTATTACTCCATCTGTGCATATTTGACCTTCCCATGTGGACTTTTTGCCGTATTCAAAACTAGTAGTTGACCATGGATAGTTTATACAATACAATATATATAAAAACGATTTTCTTTTAAGACTACTCTAAGGGCATGTTTACTTGGATATAATTTTGATTACAATGTAATGAATCATTTTATTGAGTGGAGGTAGAGGTGGACAAGAGGGGATGGAAGAGAGTAATTGAAAGAGGTGTAATTGATTACATCAATGTATGTAATCACAATTACTCTAGTACAACCCATGTAATCATCATTACATGACTAGAAGTAATGGTGTTTACAACCAACCTAAAAACTATAGATTCTATGACTAGCTATGAGCATGTTTATAACTAAAAAATCTCCATTACATTGCAATTACCATTACACCCAAGTAAACACTACCTAAGAGCGATTGTACAAAATTATTTGTATGTTTTTATTCATCATATCTTTTGATTAGTTAATGGTTAAGATTAAACAACTTTGACTACAAATTTCTACTCCCTCCATTTTTTTTTTATATGACGTTTTAGATTTTCGTGTCCAAATTTGACTATTAAATTGTGAAAAATTTACTTTGGTTCACAATATAAA